>JAABKJ010001269.1:0-31154 GCA_011634705.1 Andricus grossulariae | reverse complement strand
CACGGTTGTGAGACGTGGCCATGAATGGGATTTACCGCGGTCCTACTGGGAGCCGATGTCATTTTTTAGATGACAGTGGCTCCCAGTGGGACCCTGCGGTGGTTGTTAACCTTTAGTTTTTAATTATATATATATAACAAAAGGCCAATCATTGGGGGTTGACCAACCATTGTACCCATTACCCTAGTTCAACTTTCAATTTTATTTGATTAATTTTTAGCTTATATTTTTTGAATTTTTGACCAAAAAAGAAGACTTTTTAACAAAATAGTTACATTTACAACAAAATAATTAATTTTTTAAACAAACAGTGGAATGTTTACACAAACTAAATGCTATCTAAGTTTGTAACGTTACTTACAGTGACTCCCCCCCCCCCTGTTGACAACCGTAGATTATGGCGTGATCACCCCCACAACCCCTAAAATTGGTAACGTAGTTTATGGACGATCCCTTATTCACCTTATTGATATTAGAAAAAAACAAAGAATTTAAATGATCGCGTTTGCAGGGCAAAAATTCATCTAAGATCCGGGGAAATCCCAGGAAATCCGTATGACGAGACAGGATATTATCGTCTCTAAAACTGAATTTCAGATAGGGTGACCAGATGGTTTGATCGGAAATGATCGAAAAATCAGAACATTATCTCACTTCTCACCTCCTCAACCTATAACTTTTCCCACCCCTATTACAATTCAAGGCGTGTTAAAAGAAAAGGGTTGCTACAAAATACTAATTTTTAAATTCCTTAACTTTCCCTCACTTTTCCCTGACCAATCTTTCACTTTACCTGGCTGTTATAACTTTTTCTTTCAGGTTGAATTTTCAACTTATGAAATTAATTTTCTACCAAAAAAGATGAATTTTTAACGAAATACATACATTTTGGACCAAATTGTTGAATTTTCAATCAAGAAGATTAAATTTCAACCAGAAAAGACGAATTTTCAACAAAATACATACATTTTTAAACAAATAGTAGAATCTTCAACTAAGAAGATTAAATTTTAACCAGAAAAGACGAATTTTCAACAAAATACATACATTTTTAAATAAATAGTTGAATTTCCAACCAAGAAGTTGAATTTGCAACCAGAAAAGACGGATTTTCAACAAAATACATACATTTTTTACCAAATAGTTGAATTTTCAACCAAAAAGATTAAATTTCAATAAGAAAAGACGAATTTCTACCAAAATACATACATTTTTTACCAAATATTTAAATTTGGAACCAAGGCGATTAAATTTTAACAAGAAAAGACGATTTTTCAGCAAAATACATACATTTTCAATCAGATAGTAGAATTTTCAACTAAAAAGATTAATTTTTAATCAGAAAAGACGAATTTTCAACAAAATACATACATTTTCAACGAAATAGTTGAATTTCCAACCAAGAAGTTGAATTTGCAACCAGAAAAGACGGATTTTCAACAAAATACATGAATTTTCAACTAAAAAAAAAATTCTCAACCACTACGATTAATTTTTTACCAAAAAAGATGAATCAACAAAATACTTGAATTTTCAAAAAAATAGCAAAAAATAAGTGTTTAACTAAAATGTTGAACCTTGAGCCAAAGAAATTAATTTGTAACAAAATACAAAAATTTTCAAGTAAAAAAGATGAATTTGCAACCAAAAATGCAGCAGTATTGCAAAACGAACGTGTCATTTAAAGGCTGTGTCTAGTCGTCCCGAAAAATTAGGGGAGTTCGAAAAGGGGATGGACTAGTCTACCTAAATTTTCGGGACGACTAGCCAAGCTAATGGAAAATATTGGACTAGTCATCCCGATTTTCAGGACGACGAGACACTTCTTTGTTTAAATAAACAACACAGGAATTCGAGATCAATCTAAAAATCTATACCCCCCCCCCCCGTATTTCGCCTGTTACAATTCCCTTTCTCACTGAGTGAGTCACGCATACCCCGAAAGGGTTATGACTTAATGGTATGATAATAATACAATTAAAATATAAAAATCAGATAATAATATAGATAATATAAATAATTTAATTAAATATATAATATATAATATAAATAATTGAATAATAAATTTAAAACATAAAATGAAATAATAATATACATAATATAGATAATAATATAATATATAATATAATAATAGAGTCTCGGTGGCTCAGGTTGTTAGATGCTCGGACTGCACGTTAGAGGTCCGGGGTTCGATCCCTGAGCCAGTACCTCTGGAAATGTTTCTATGTACCTTTACCGAGGTTTTGGTGGTTCAGATCCCACCTTAAGCTGTAAGTCCCCCAATCATGCACTTGACTGCAACCCAGTCCGTGAATGACGGGGTAAAAAACCAGGCTTTGCCCAATATGTCAAATTAGGCACACTGCTTTCATCAGATCACTTGTAAACATCTGAAGCCTGAGGCAAAAATATAATATAATAATAAGAATCCCTTTGGTTGAGAATGTAAGTGTTTTGTTGAAAATATTTTTTTTTGTTATTAGCAATTAATTTTTTTAACTGAAAATTTAGCAATTCCATTTATTGTTCTAGCATGATATTTTTAATCAAAAAATGATCTTTTCTAGTTGAAAATTCAACAACCTCACTGAAAATTTATGTATTTAGTTGAAAATTGGTCTCTTTTTTTTTATAGAAATTTAATCTTCAATCCTTGTTAGCTGAAGATTGAAATTTTCGGTTAAAAGTGAATCTGTTTTGCTTCAGGATTCAACTATTCTGTTGAAAATTTGTAAGTTTTGGTAGAAAAATCAACTACTTGGTTCAAAGATTAACAACTAATAAAAAAATTTCTACAATTGATGCACCACTTTAGTTGAACTATTTGATTGTTAATTCAACTGCTTGGTTGAAAATTAATTTTGTTGTTGTTGAAAATTCGTCTTTTTGTCTTGAAAATTCAACAATTTGGCAGAAAATTAAACTGTTTGCTTGAAAATGATATTTTTTGTTGAAAATTCATATTTTTCGTTGTGAATTAAACTATTTGGTTAAAAATTTGTCTTTTTTGTTTCAATTCAACAGGTTAAAAATTCTTTTCTTTTTTAAATTAATTTTTGTAACTAAAAATTTTGACTATTCCATTTTTGGTAAAAAAATCTTTTCTAGTTGAAAATTTAACTATTTGGTTCGAAATTCATCCTCACTGATTGAAAATTCATCAATATGTACGAGGATTTAAATATTTTGTTCACAACTTCTCTTTTGGCAGAAAATTCATCATTTATGGTAGAAAAGTCATTTTTCTGGGTTGAAAATGAACTTTTTTGCTGAAGATTCAACTATTCGGGTTGAAAATTCAACTGTTTTTGGTTGAATTTTTGTCTTTTTTATTTGTAAATTTCGACCATTAATCTTGTTTGGTACAGAATTCTAATTTTGTGTTAAAATTTCGTCCTTTTGGAATGAAAATTCATCTTTTATAGTAGAAAAGTCATCTTTCGTAGTTAAAAATTTATTGTTCTCGGTTCAAAATGAACTTTTTTGTTTTTCGAAAGTTCAAATATTTGATTGTTAACGCAATTGTCTAATTAAAAATTAATTTTTTTGTTGTTGAAAATTCGTCTTTTTGGCTTGAAAATTCAACAATTTGACAGAAAATTAAACTGTTTGCTTGAAAATGATCTTTTTTGTTGAAAATTCATATTTTTCGTTGTAAATTAAACTATTTGGTTAAAAATTCGTCTTTTTCGTTTTAATTCAACAGGTAAAAAATTCTTTTGTTTTTAATTAATTATTGTAAATAAAAATATTTAATATTCCATGTTCGTCTGAACAAAAAAAACTTTTATAGTTCAAAATGCAACTATTTGGTCTAAAATTCATTTTAATTGATTGAAAATTCATCTTTATGTACGAGAATTCGAATATTTTGTTCACAATTTCTCTTTTGGCAGAAAATTCATCATTTAGGGTAAAAAAGTCATTTTTTTTTTGGTTGAAAATGAACTTTTCTGTTAAAGATTCAAATTTTTGGGTTGAAAATTCAACTGTTTTTGGTTGAATTTTTGTCTTTTTCAGTTGAAAATTTCGACCATTAATCTTTTTTGGTACAGAATTCTAATTTTGTGTTAAAATTTCGTCCTTTCGGAATGAAAATTCATCTTTTATGGTAGAAAACTGATCTTTCGTAGTCAAAAATGTATTGTTCTTGGTTGAAAATAAACGTCTTTTTTGTTAGAAAATCTTTTTTGGTTAAAAATTCAACTGTTTTGTAGAAAATTCGCCTTTTTGAATAGAAAATTGGACAGTTTGGTTAAAAATTCAACTATTTGGTTTAAAATAAACAATTTGGTTAAAAGGATATTTTATGTTAAAAATTCATATTTTCATGTTAAAAATTTAACTTTTTTGCAGAAGATTCAACAATTTGATTGCATTTTTTTTCTTACTTGTCTGAAAAATCTTTTCGGGTTGAAAATTCATCTCTTTTGGCAGAAAATTAATCATTTTTGGTTGGAAATTAAACTATTTCGTCAAAGTGCAATAAATTTTGACTTGAACCCTTAGGGACATAAAACAGAACTGCAGTCGTTAACGAGGGGTTCGGGGGGTTCAAAAATAGCACAAAATTGGTAACGTAGTTTATGGATGACGCCTTGTACCAATAATAAACTTTCCTGGCATAAATAAGTGACATTCAAAGATTAATGTAACGAGAAAGGATTTGGGTTTAATGGTACGCCATATATAAAATTTCCAACCACTGCCTAATGTTTCGCCTTGTCTACCCTGAGACGCTTGCGCCGACAGAATTCACTAAGAGAATGCCTCGTATCCGTATAGGGGTGGTTTCATCCCTCAGTAGCGCGCCGGCCGTTATCAGAACGGCACTCCATTCAAAGTTGTCCCTATTTCGACAGTGGAACCAAATTTTTCGTTTCATTTAATGCCAATCTAAATTTTATGACGCCCCCGTGTCTCAATTTATCAAAAAACCGCGTCCTTTGTCACCCAAGAATAAAAGACAATTCAAAGTGTTCAATTAACGAGAGCACGCTCAACAGGTTAAAAGCCCCAGGCATCTCATGTGCAACAGTATTCTCAACTGGATACTTTATTTTTCCAATTAACAGCACATGTCGAATTCCCGTTTTAATTAAAAATCGAGAAAAGGATTAAAGGGCTGTTGAAATAAAATATAAGAATTGAAATGAGAGATTCGGATTGCAAAATTAGTTTTAAATTGTTCCCACAAAGATAGAAGATATGTGTGACAGAGGGAATTGGAATCAGAAGATTCATTTTTAACAGAGAAATTTTAATTGGGAATAATATCCTGCGTCGATACGAATAGCAAAGGGGTTTACAGAAGGATTAATCCTTTGGTTTGTGCTTAACTGATATAGAGAGAAACAATTTAATCTGTTTGTCATCGGTGTAATGAAAACTTGCATTTTTGATTTACCTTTGCTAATAGCAATCCCGTCAAAGATAAATTTTCCTTCAATAATGGAAACCTGGCTACATGGGATCTTATTAATCAGAAGATCTGAATGAGGAGTCTCGTCAAAATTGTAAACAAGTGCTGCTTCAGTAGAAAACATAACTACAAAAGGAAGACAAAAAATGGTTATTCAGAGTTTATACACTCGAAAAAAGTATAGGAATAAAATCCAAAATAGGAGATAAGAGGAGAAGATGTGATACAGATTTTTAATCACTCTTCTTTTAAATTCATAAAAAGAGTCACTAATTTTTACAAAGATGGCAATGAACAGCCCCGGACCTTATATGAAAGCACCAAAAAGTCCAAGGCAGCTTCCGCAGCTGCCAATGTCAGGCCAAAGGAGTCCAATGGCAGGTTCGAGGTCCCCCAGTACACCCAGGGTTTTCGAATTTCCTCCTGATTTTACCCAGGAAACAATGAGTACAACCTTTAATTTTGAAGACTTTGTTCAGGCTGCAGTATCAAAAAGTTCTCAAGATTTATCAGGAGCCAGAAGTCCAAGTTGTAGTGGACTTTCAGGTACGAAAAGTCCAAAAAGCAAATTTCCATCCTCGTCTTGTCAAGAAGCAACAGTTTTCCAATTCTGCAATCCAAGAAAAGGTATCAATAAGACTATGAGTTACCCTCCTAAGAGTCCAATTTCTCCAGGACTAACACATAGGTCACCGAGTTCCTTGAGCTTCGGTCCAAAAAGTCCAAAGCCTTTTGATAGAAGGAGGAATTCCTGTTTTACTTTTGGACCCAAGAGTCCCATGTCACCTACGATTGTTACGACTTCGGGACACAGTCCGACGAGTCTTGGGTATGAGATGGAATCCAAAAATGAGAGGGATTTTGGGAAAGGTAGTACATTTTGTGGACCAGGTAAACGTTTTGGTTCTTTGCGTGAGAAAGATAGGGAAAGTTTGAAGATGACGAGAGGCAAGGTGGGTTCCCATATTAATAAGAGTCAAGGGTTTTTGAATGAAAAAACAAATGAGGAAAAGGTTGGACCAGTGAGAAATGAAGGACACATTGCAAGGAAGTCTACGAGTGATCTTACTGAGCTAGGGGATGCGGAGACGGAAGTGACAATCCTTTCCAGTCCTAGGAGAAGAGGATCTATGAAGGGTGGATTGGGTAAGATAAATTATACAAATTTTATTGATGGTTTTGTATTTTGGGGTGGAGAATTGGACAGGGAGATCTGAATCTTAAAAATGATCAAGCTGTAGATTCAACTTCAAGTGGTTCAGAATTGGATTTTTGAGGACATGTCAGTCCACAGGTCAGAATTTTTAACCGATTCAGACGTATTTTTTTGAATTAAAGCTGAATAAATTATCCAGTGATTCCTCGAGACCGATTTTTTATTTTTATTGTTTTCGCATAATTGTATGTAAACAACAAACGTCAGGGAATTTAGAACTCGTTAGGGAGTCAGGGAATACCTGACATTCAGGGAATATTCTATAAACTCAAGTTGATATTAATTTATTATTTTGTTGTAAATTCAACTTTTTTGCTGAAATTATTCTTTTCCTGTGAGAATTCGACTGTTAAGTTAAAAAATGGTCTTTTTGGGTTAAAACCTTATCTATTTTGGTAGAAATTGCATCTTTTTTGGTTAAAAATCACAACTGTTTGGTTGCATATTCAACTACTTAGTTGAAAGTGGTTAATAATTAATTTAAAATTTAAATTAAAAAATTTAATTTAATGAATAAATAAATAAAAGGATACAATGAAAATTATACATTAAATAATAATATATAACGATAAAAAATAATATGTAATAATAAATAATATTATATTATAATAAATAATAATCAATTATTCAAATTTAAATTCAACCTATTTCGAAGAAAAAGTTGAATTTTAAAACAAAAAGATTAATTATTAACTTTGCGAAAAAATTAATTTGGTTTGGTCAATGATTCATCGTCTTAGTTAAAAATTAATTTCTTTAACTAAAAATTTAATCAATCCCTTTTTTTTGTGTAAATTTTTTTTATAGAAATTTAATCTTCTTCGTTAAAAATTAATCTGTGTAGTTAAATATGTAACAATTTCGTTGAAAGTTCATTTGATTTGTTTAAAAATTAATTCTTTCACAGAAAATTTAACTGTTTCGTTGAAATTTCGTTTTTTGGCTGAAAATTTATATTTCTAACTGAAAATTTAACTATTCCCTTTTGACTTGAAAAATTTTCTTTTGTGATAGAAATTTTATTTTTTTCGTTAAAAATTCATCTGTTTAGTCTATAATTGAACTATTTCATTGAAAATTTATTTTATTGGTTTGAAAATTAATTTTCTTACTGAAAATTGAACTATTCTATTTTTTGTTAAAAATTGATTTTTCTTGGTTTGAAAATTGAACTATTTTGTTGATTTTTTTTTAATTGGAAAAGTTATTTTTATAATTTAAAGTTTAATTATTCTATTTTTGGTTGATAATTTATCTTTTTTAGCTTAAAATTCATGTTTTTTAAAAATATTTGTCTTATTTGGTAGAAAATGTATCTTTTGGATTGAACAGAAAATTCAACTATTATTTGCTTAAAATTTAATTTTTTTGTGATTGAAGATTCATCATTTTAAGTTTGGTTAAAAATTAACTTGTTTTGTTAAAGGATTCAACTATTTTGTTGAAAAGTCGTCTATTTGTTTGAATTGCACTGTTTTTTTTATTTCAAATTCAAATATTCCTGATTGAAAAATCAACTGCTTGGTTTGAAGTTAAACTATTTTTTCAAAAATTCATTTTTTTCTGTTGAAGGTCATCATAATAGTTGAAAATTTATCTTCATGTTTTGAGAACTCAATAACTTGATAGTAAATTAAAATGATCTTTTTTTGTTGGGAATTTATATTTATGGTTGAAACTTTATGTATTTGGTTCAAAATTGATCTTTTTTTGATGTTAAAAATTCAATCAATTTGCTAGACATTTATTTTTTTATCTGAAAATTCAACTATTCCATTTTTGGTTGGAAATTTATGCTTTATAAGTTGAAAAATCAAATATTTGGTGGAAATATTTCTGCCAGCCTAGGAACAGCAGGGAAAATTTTTAGAAGCTTTAAAATTTTGGATTCGGGTGAAAATTCGAATTTTTAATGGTGGCTATGAATAAATACTTCCTTTCCGAGAAAAAAAAATGTTTCTGGCGCGTAGGCGTAACAGGGAATATTTTTTAGAACATTTTATTTGTTGGCCCTTAGATAAAAATTTGAATTTTACAATTGTTGCTTAAGATTTTTGTATTATATACAGGTTTTCCCTAACCGGCGGTCAACATGTAATTTTGACAAATTCATAGTTGAATGTTGTTCTCTTTTGTTGAAAATTAATCTCTATCTGAAAGTGTAAATATTTTATATTTGGTTGAGAATTCATATTTTTCATTGAAAATTAAAGGATTGGGTTGGAAACCCGTCTTGAAAATACTTGTTGAAGATTCATCATGTTTGTTGAAGATTCAACTATCTAGTTGTAAATTATTGTTATTATTTTTTGGAAAATTCATATTTTCGAGTTGAAAATTCAACTGCTTTGTAGAAAAAATGTCCTTTGGCTTGATGATTCAAGAGTTTGCAAAAAAATTATACTAATTGGTTGAAAAATAACTTTTTGGTTAGAAATTCATATTTTTGGTTGAAAAGTAATATTTTTGGTTAATAATTAATATTTTCGGTTTGATTCATGTTGAACTATTTTGGTAAAAAATTAAATTATTTGGTTACAAATTAAACTACTTTTTTGAAAATTTAACTGTTTGGTAGATAATTTTCTCAGAAAAAAAATAAAGGTTGAAAATTCATCGTTTTTCTAGATAATTTATCTTCCTGGTTTCAATATCCAACAATTTTGTAAGAAATTCTTATTTTTTGGTAGAACATAATCTTCGTGGCAAAACTTCATCTTTTTGGTTACGAATTGAACTATTTGTTTAAAAATTCAACTATTTGGTTGAAAATTTATGAAATTCATTGGAAAGTCTTAGTTTTATGTAAAAAATTAAACTTTTTTGTTAAAAAATCATCCTTTTGGTTGAGGTTAAAATTTTTTTTTAATCAATTTTTTCATTTGAAAATGTAACTATTTCATTTTTGGTTGAGAATTGATATTTTTCATTGAAAATTCTGTTCGTCTTTTTGGTCAAAGTTTATCATTTCTATTTGAAAATACAATTTCTTATTGAAACTCAATATCTTTTGGTTGAGAATTCAACTATTTTGCTGAACACTCGTTTTGAAAATTCTGTTTGAAAATTCATCACGTTTGTTGAAGATTCAACTATTCAGTTGTAAATTATGATTATTATTTTTTTGAAAATTCATATTTTCGAGTTGAAAATTCAACTGCTTTGTAGAAAATTTGTCCTTTGGCTTGATAATTCAATAGCTTGCTAAGAAATTATACTATTTGGTTGAAAAATTAATTTTTTGGTTAAAAATTCATATTTTTGGTTAAAAAGTAATATTTTTGGTTAAAAATTAAAATTTTTGGTGTGATTTATGTTGAACTATTTTGGTTTGCAAATTCAATTATTTGGTTATAAATCAAACTACTTTTTTTTAAATTTAACTGTTAGATAATTTACTCAGAAAAAAATTCAGGTTGAAAATTTATCGCTTTTCTAGATAATTTATCTTCCTGGTTTCAATATTCAACAATTTTGTAAAAAATTCTTCTTTTTTGGTAGAACATTAATTTTCATGGTAAAAATTCATCTTTTTGGTTGTGAAGTGAACTATTTGTTTAAAAATTCATCTTTATATATAAAATTCAACTGTTTGGTTAAAAATGTATTAAATTCATTGGAAAATCTTATTTTTTGGTAAAAAATTAATCTTCTTTTTTAAAAAATCATCCTTTTGGTTGGAAGTTATAACTTTTTTTTAAATTAATTTTTTCATTTGAAAAAGTAACTATTGCATTTTTGGTTGAGAATTGATATTGTTCATTGAAAATTCAAGTATTTGATTGAAAAATCGCCTTTTTTGGTCAAAATGTATCATTTCTATTTAAAAATACAACTTTTTTGATTGAAACTCAATATCTTTTGGTTAAGAATTCAACTATTTTGCTGAACATTCGTTTTGAAGATTCTGGTTGCAAATTCATCACGTTTGTTGAAGATTCAACTATTCACTTGTAAATTATTTTTTTTTTTGAAAATTCATATTTTTGGTTTGACAATTCAACTGCTTTGTAAAAAATTCGTCCTTTGACTTGATAATTCAAAAGTTTGCTGAGAAATCATACTATTTGTTTGAAAATTACCTTCTTGGTTAAAAATTCATATTTTTGGTTAAAAATTCATATTTTGTTAAAAAATTGAACTATTTGGGTAGAAAATTCATCCATTTGGTTAAAAATTAAACTGCTTATATGAAAATTTAACTATTTGGTAGATGATTTTATTCAAAAAGTTTGTCAGTTGGAAAATTTAACTGTTTTCTAGATAATTTATCTTCCTGGTTTCAATATTCAACAGTTTAGTAAAAAATTCTTTTTTTCTGGTAGAACATTAATATTCGTGGTTAAAAATTCATATTTTGTTCAAAAATTGAACTATTTTGGTAGAAAATTTATGCATTTGGTTAAAAATTAAACTGCTGATACGAAAACTTAACCATTTGGTAGATAATTTCATTAAAAAAATTCTTCAGTTTGAAAATTTATCTGTTTTGTAGATAATTTATTTTTCTGGCTACAATACTTATCAATTTTGTAAAAAATTCAACTACATGGTTGAAGGTTGAAATATGTTGTTAAAAATGAAATTTTTTATGATTGAAAATTGATCTATGTTGTTGAAAAATCGTTTTGCTGTTGTTGTTAAAAATTATTATTTTTTTATCTAAAAAGTTAACTATTCCATTTGTGGTTAAAAATGTGTGTTTTATAAGTTGAAAATTCAATTATTTAGTAGAGAACTAAATTATTTGGTTGATCATTTTTCTTTTTGGGTTGAAATTAATCATGATTGTTGAAAATTCATCTATTTGGTTGAGGATTCAACTATTTTGTTAAAAATTTGTCTTTTTGGTTGAATTAAACTGGCTAAAAACTAATCTTTTTTAGTTGAAGATTCAACTATTTGATTGAAGTTCATTTACTTTGTTGAAAATTCGTATTTTCGTGGAAAATGAACTTAACTATTTGATTGCTAATGGAACAGTTTAGTTAAATTTTTTTTTTTTTCGTTGGATAATTCTTCTTTTTAGGTTGAAAATTCAATATATTTCGACTTGAAATCTTAAGAATTTAGAGCGTTTCATATTGAATTCGACAATTCAAAGGATTTATTCCACTATTATTCCCTTATTTTCGTGAAAAATCACCCAGAATTGGTGACGTTGTTTATGGACAACAACGCTACGACACAAGCTGCTGATCAATCTTTCTAGCAATCACCCCAGGCGAAGAGCTTCACAAAGTCATCATATGTCATGTAATGAAAAACAGATCTAAGAAAAATTGTTCTTTTTGTAAAATTCTATCCTGAAAAGAAAGTTTCTTTTAAATCAAGTTCAAGACTTTCTCTCTATAAAAAATGACTTCTCTGAGAAAATTAAAGCAGATAAAACTTGGAAAATTGGAAATAAGCCCTTTTATGTTACAGATATTTTGTAGGCTGAACAGTGAAAAATGAATGGGGACTCTAAAAGGTTATAAGAAAGATTTAGCTCTCTCTTTTGATAGACCAGGAGCTTTCTTTTTGAAGTCGCAATTCATCGGGAAATGTATTGTTAGAGATGTTTATAATCCTTTGAGAAAGGAAAGGACTTCTCTGTATTCTCTCTGGAGAGATCAGAATTGCAAGATAAATTGCGTAATTTAATAACAATATATTGTTAGCTTTCCGTTCAAAAGTTAATCCTTCATAAAAAATTTAAATAATATTATTATTAATGCGAATTAGACAACAGTTTTATTTATATATTGAAATTCACTATATACAATAATATAAAATAATTAACATTCAAAAATTTATTTATAAATTTAAATGAAATTAGATCAAAATAATTTCATAGGAAAATAATATTTTTTTTTATTTAAGTTAATATATTTTATCATAAATGTATAAATTATTTTTAATGTTAATATATTTACATAGTTTTTAGTCTTGGTCAAGTTACCACTCAAGAGTTATATTGATGCACTCTAAATTAGAAATGTCAATTAAATGATTTACGTAAGTTACTAATTAGGGTGCCCAAAAAAATGTGCATTTGGAAATTCTGCAAACGCCACCACTTGAGTTTTTCATTTTTTGTAAAATTTTATCTTTTTAAATTGAAAATGCAACTATTTGTTTGAAAATCCATATATTTTGTTGATAATTCATCTTTTTTGGTAGAAAGTTAATTTTATTGGCGGCACTATTTTGTCGTTAATTTTTTTATTACCTGAAAATGTAACTATTCCACTTTTGTTTAAAAATGGATATTTCTAATTGAAAATTCATCTTTTCTAATTGAAAATTAAAGTTTTTTTAAATTTATGTATTTTGTTGAAAATTTTTCATTTTTGGTTAAAAATTAATTTTCTTGGTTAAAAATTCATTCTTTTTGGTTAAAAATGCAACTGTTTTTCAAAAATAATACTTCTTCGGTCAAGGATTCAACTATTCTAGTAGAAAATTCAACTATTTGGTTAAAAATGAAACTATTAATTTGAATATTCAACTATTTGGTAGAAAATTAACTTTTTTGTTTGAAAAAAATTTTTTTGGGTTTAAAATCCAACGGTTCTGTCAATAATTTGTCTTCTTGTCTACAAAATTCAACAATTAAATGGGCCGAAAATGCATGTATTTTGTTGAAAATTCGTCCTTTTGGGTAGAAAATTAAACTCTTTGGTTAAAAATTAGGCTATTTATTTTAAACTTCAATTGTTCGATAGAAAATTAACTTTTTTGTTAAAATATACTATTTTTGGTGTTCGAAATTCAACTTGTTTGTCGATAATTCGTCTTGTTTGCTATACAAAATACAACAATTGTGTAGAAAATTCATGTCTTTTGTTGAAATTTTTTTTTGGTAGATTATTTATCTTCTTGGTAGAAAATTGAGTTTATTCTTGAAAATTCATCTTTTCCGGTGTAAAAGTCAGCTGCTTTCCAAAAATTTTTGAATTTTTAGCTTGAACACGTAACTTTTTTGTTGAAAATTCGTCTTCTTGGGTAGAAAATTAATTTTCTTTGTTGAAAATTCATCTATTTGGTTGAAGATTCAACTATTTTGGTAAAGATTCGTCTTTTAGCGTTGTATTCAAGGGTTTGAAAATCCTTCTGATCTATTGTTGAAAAGTAATTGTTTAAATTGCAAATTGAAATATTCCATTTTTTGTTGGAAACTTATCTTTTTAGTTGAAAATTCAATTGTTTGGTTAATAATTGATATATTATGTTGAAAATTCGTCTATTTTTAGAAAATTAATTTTCTTAGTTGAAAATTAATCTCAGCAGGTTGAAAATTCAGGTATTTGTTTGAATATTCAACTATTTTGTTGAAAGTTTCATTATTTTGTTGAAAATTCTACTATTTGGTTACAGTGATATTTTTCGGTTGATATTCAACTATTTTGTAGAAAATTTATCTTTTTGGGTTAAAATTCATCTTAAATGAAAACTAGTACTGCCATAAACTTCATTTTCGAAATTGGTTTAGAGAGTCCGTTAGACCTGAAAATAAATTGTCTTGGTTTTAGATTTTTTCAAATACAAATTTAAGCCTCAACAATACTTTCACTCTTAGGATGTACTTATTATTTATTGAGGAAAAAGCCTTTATGAAACTCTTGAACATTTTTTTTCTTGAATAATATTAACAGAATTTTTTCTGAAAATATAAAAAATATTATTATAATAAATAATAAAATATGTAATATAATTCTATAATATATGTTATATAATATCACTTATGTTATCACTCTTTTAAGACAAATTTACTACAGTCACTTTTTGAAATTAAAATATTATCACACTAGTGATGTTTTACTTCCATGTATTCTCTTTTGTACAACCTGATTTTTTTTTAATTGAAGACTTTCAATTTCACCTGGAATTCTTGTGCATTTTATCAGATTTTTAAATACTTCCATTTATCTGAATTCAATGGAATTTTTTTGGGTTTAATAAATTTTGCTGCGTTCATTTGAATTATTTCTAATTTACACTAAATTCTTTGAAACTGATCTTGCATTCGTATAAATTTCATTGAGTTCTCTTGAATTTCTTTAAATTCTTCTAAATTCATTCCAGTTTTACTGAAATTAATGAAATATTTTCGATTTAAACATTTTTTTGGATTTCATTTGAATTGATTTGGAATCCACCCTGAATTCTTATAAATTCACCGTGAATTCTTCAATATTATTTTGAATTCACTTAAATTCTTTCAAATTCACTCATTTCTACTTAATTCAATGGATTTTTGTCATTTTTTTATTTCAACCTGAAGTCTTTTAATCTCACCTTGAATTCTTAGGCGTTTTATCACATTCTTTCAAATTCCATTGATTTTTGTTTAATTCACTGTATACTTAATAAATTCAGTGATTTTTTTAATATTGTTGCATTGTTTTAAATTCACTTGCGTCTTTATGGATTTAATCGAATTTGTCTCATTTACCTTATATTCCTCTAAATTCACTCAAATTTTATTTAATTTATTGTCATTTTTTCATTCCTGATTTTTTTCTTCAATTCACTTAAATTTTGTTAAATTCGCCCTGAATTCTTTTCACTCCCATGTTACTAAATTTAATGTTAATTTTTTTTATTTTTTAAATTTCTTTCAATTCGCTCATATTCCTATGAATTTCATCAATGTCTCCCAAATTCCCTTGAATTCGTTCAAATTTACTTTGGATTCGTATCAATTTCATCGAATTCTCCTGAATTCCTTTGAATTCTCCTAAATCCATTTAAGTTTCACTGAAATCAATGACATATTTTGAATTTTTTATTCTTTTGAAATTCATTTCAATTCATTTGGAATTAAAATTGAATTCTTATTAATTTATGCTGAATTCACTCAAATTCTTCCGAATTCACTCGATTCTACTCAATTCAATGCAATTTTTTGTTCAGTTTTTTTTTACTTCACTCTGAATTCTTTTAAACTCACCTTGGATTTTTATCAATTTGATCAAAGTCTCCTGAATTCCCATAAATTTTTTTCAATTCATTTAAATTCTTTTGAATTTAATTTGAATTGTTATAAATTCTCTCAGAATTATTATGACTTTATCCTGAATTTGTTTAAGTTCACCTTGGATTCTTGTCGATTTTATCGAATTCTCTTGAATTCCTTTGAATTCTCCTAATTTTATTTTGTGTTTTACTGCAATCAATTGATTATTTTCAATTTTTTAATTTTTGTCAATTCATTTGAATTAATTTGGAATTTAACCTGAATTCTTATTAATTTATCTTGAACTTACTTCAATCCTGCCAAAATCACTTGATTCTTCTCAATTCAATGGCATTTTTTGTTTACTATTTTTTACCTTACCCTAAAGTTTTTAAAATATGTATAATTCTTATAAATTTCATCAAAGTCTCTTGAATTATTTTAAATTCACTCCCATTTTATCGAAATCAATGGATTTATTTTTTCAATCAAAGTATTTGAATTCTTTGGAATTTTGCTTGAATTTCTTCTGAATTCGTTTAAATTCACCTGGAATTCTGATAAATTTCATCGAATAAAATAATTTTGAAATGAAAAGAACATTAGTTACATTATTAATGCACATTACTCACTTTAAGTCCATTTTCGTTTTCATGTATTTCAAAATACAATATTTGTTCTGTTACGCGGTGTAAATAATTTTAATTTATTTATCACAGAAAATATTTTTTTTATATTGTAGAATAAATCCTGTGCATATTATTCCAGGAAAAACAATGTTTAGGGGCTATTTCAGACCATTGATTGTAAGGAAATTACACTTTTTCGTATTCAAAGCCCGATAATATCTTTAACGAAAATTTTGTTGTTTCCTCAAATTTAAGGCTTATTTATGAATAAATAAGAAATGCTTTCTAGGACTAGAAGAGTTTTTCAGCCTTTAATTGGTATTTTTCAAAAATCGAAAACGAAGCAAATTAATTTTCAGACCTAAACCGTTTTTGGTATAGCGGAACAGCTAAACAATTTTTTTGAAATGAAAGAAAATTTAGGGCAGGATTTATACAATGTCTTCTGTTTTAGAATTATTTGGCAGACTTAATATAATAATGAGTAAAAAGAGGTAACTGTTTATTCTTAGTAAAAAAGTCTTTTCTTAAACTCAAAGGTAGATCAAAACGAAGGATAACCAAACTAAGATTTGTTTATTAATATACACTCAACTCCCGATATAAGAACGGTTTCGGACAGAACTTGCAATGACATTGATCCTAAATCGGAGGAATCCAAACGAAAACAGTCAGGGCCGCTCAAACCATTTTTGTTGAATTTGGACGCATGACACAACCTGGTGCAACTAATGCGCTAAAAGTGCGGTCCTCATGCTGTTTGTCACGCTTGACTGAGCACTGCCTCTTTTTCTCAGTTTCGCGGCTCCCCTCATCACAAAACTGCCGAGGACATCAATTCTAGGAATACCGTGAACCGGGGGCTCTTATATCAGGAGTTGAGTGTACCTAATATACATATAAACATCAATCTACATTCAAAGAAGTTGTAATTGACAAATTGTTGTTCAATTTCTCCACTTTAATTATATTTTCAGGCTTTTCATAATACTATTAAATACAAAAATGTTTAAAAGAAAAATGATACTTCATCTAGATTAAAATGAAAATTCTTCAGATGTTTTTTTATCAGAATTGTTCAGACCTTCGAGTAATGAAGCAGCAGTATGGAATTCATAGCGATAAAAGCGAGTATAAAATGTTTTTATCTCTTTAATTAAAACCGCAATAAAAAAAATCAACTAGAATCTGTAAATTATAAGCGGCATAAAAACTTTATTTCTAACATCTGGCGAGATTCGCCTAGCGATGATTGTAAAAAAAAGTGGTCGAAAAACAAGGAAATAGCAGTCTCGAAAAATTATATCGAAATGAAATAAAAGGATTTAAGCAGGTAACTAGAATTATAATTTTGAGGATTCATTTTTCCGTAAAATAATGTAAAATAATGTCAAAATAATTTCTTACATAAGATATTTTGTTAATAAATCAAACAATTTTGTTAAAAAGTTATCCTTTTCGGTCGAAAATTCAACTGTTTCGTTGAAAATTCGTCTTTTCAATTTGAAAATTACACAAACGTATTGACTTTTTTTTCTTGACTTGAAAGTTTTTTTTTTAATTAATTTTTTTTTAAATTTATCTATTTGGTTTGAAAATCAACTTTTTTGTTGAAAATTTAACTGTTTTGCAGGAAATTTGTATTTTTGGCTAAAAAATTCAGCAGTCTGGTAGAAAAATCAACTATTTGGTTAAGAGTTAACTACTTTGTGGAAAATCCATTTTTTAGTTGAAGATTCATTATTTACTGTTTTGTTCTTGGAATATCAACTATTACATTTTGTGTTAAAAATTCATGTTTTCAGATTGTCAATTAATTTTTTTGGTAAAAAATGAATTTTTTAACCAAAAATTTAACTGTTTGTGGAAAATCCAAGTGTTTGTAGGAAAGTAATTTTTTTATCGAAAATTGATTTTTTTAAATGAAAATTCATCTATTTCATTTCATGCCAAAATTTGATCTTTTTAAGTTTAAAATTTTAACTATTTCATTGAAAATTTATGTGATTTGTCGAAAATTCATCTTTTTGTGTAGAAATTTAATCTTTTTTTTTGTTCAAAATGCAACTTTTTGGTTCAAATGAATCTTTTCTTGGTTAAAATACCAATAAATACATTTTTTGTTAAAAATTCATTTTTTTTCGGTTGAAAGTTGAATTACCTTGTTAATTTATAAGGAACAGTAATACCCCCCCCCCCTCTACCACCACTTAAATCGTCTGACGTTATTTTTGGATGAGCCCCGTATAAATACACGAAAAAAATATATTCGGCAGAAATTACGTAACATAGGGGAAGGGATGGGGGGTTAAAACCTATGGACCCTAACGAAGGGGAATAGATGGTTCAAAAATTCACAAAATAATTACATATATTATAAATAAATTTAATGAATTATATATACAATTACGTAATTTATGCACGGTCCCAAAGTACGGGAAAAAGGCTCAAGTTGTGCTTCATGATAAATAGACTGAAAAACGAAGTCTCATCGTTGTAATTATTTCTTATTGAATGCTGACATCGACGATTTTTCACACTTTCTACGGGTTATTATGTGGGATATAAAACCGATTACCCAATAAAAGAGGAAAAAGAAGAATATATTGTGAGAAAATCACCGGCTTAGGTAATATATTTTCCTATTGAACAACTATTGTTAAATATCTTCTATTATAATAATTTTGAATCGAATTTGAAGAAGAAAATTAAAATTACTTCATTTTGCTTAATTATAAAACAAAATAATTATTTTTTCCACTTAAAGGGTTTATTCAGAAACTTCATTCAAGTATTCGCATATTTCCCCTTCCCTCATATTATCCCCCTACTTCACTATTTCCCCTACTATGACACTTCTAAGTTCCATGTTCACTTTCTTTCCCTTCCCCTATTTCTCCATCTTATACTTATCTCTCCTCTACTTACCCCACTGCCCCTCCTCACACTCTACTTTTCTCTAATATTCCTCTCCTAACTTTCCCACTTATTTTTCCTCCATTCCCCTACTTCTCCTTCCTCTACTTTCCCTCTCCTCACTTCCTCTATATTCCCCAACATCTCCCTACCCTACCTACTCTAATTCCCCTCCCCCTTTGTATATTTCTCCCTACTCTACTTCCCCACCACTCACTTCTCTCTTAACTTATCTACTTCCCCTACATCCACTCCCCTCACTCCTCCATGCCATATTTCTTCTAAATCACCTCCCCTCAATTCCCTTCAACCCCTTCCCATACTTCCACCTCCCTAGTTAGCCCCTCCCTAGTTAGCCCCTCCCGTGGAAAAAAGTACAAGGGAGGAACACAAGGGTGGTCCAAAATCATACCTCTTGAAATTTTTATGTTGAATAGAGCATGCCACTCCCATTGTTTGAGGTTCACGAAAAAAGAAATTCCCTCCATAAGATTAGCATGTAAAAATTTTTGTTTATTGAAAAATGAATTTGACGATTCGAGAAGTGCAATATTTTTAACATTTTTAGAATAATTTTCAATTATGTAAACAATTTTCATTTGTTAAAATAGTGTTGTTTTCCCACTTACTCATTGGAAGGTACTTTTCTTACGTTTAAGCAAAAAATTAGTCATTGATAGGTAGAGATATTTTTTAAAAGCATTCACCAATTGTTTAAACAACTTATTGAAGATTACTTATACATTGTGATGGAAATGAGATAAAAATCTGATTTTTTTTATAAATTTGGTTAATCATGTCGCTTATTGTTAAATATTTAAATGTTTTGGAAATTATTTAAATAATTCATATTTGCCTAAAGAAATTTTTTACACTAGTCATGCAAAGTTGTTTTGTCAGTAAGATGTTATCCTATACAAGATACGTTCAAAGTTGTCGTTCTGAGATTATTTTAATATTTTTTTCCTTCGAATCACCCCCGCAGAATGATAAGTATTTGTCCTCTGGAAGCTGAAAGTAAGTTTCTTTTTCAACATCATTTTCTTTTCAAATTTTCCAGATCAGCATAAAAAAACGTAGTGTATACGGATCCGGCATCTTTTGCCGGATTTTAATTTTCTCGTCCAGCATATTTTTAATAACGTCATAATTTTCTTTAAATTATCGTAAATTTGATAAATTTCCACAACTTTCATAAAATTCCACAAATTTCATACATTTCTACAAATTTTATAAATTTCCACAAACTGGTCACATAAATAATGTTGGTCAAACCCCTACCCCTTTTCTGTCAGGGATAGAAATATACAATATGCTAACTTTAAATTGAAGATATTTATTTGTAGTATAATAATAAATATAAATAAATCGTTTCGAATTCATAATAAATTATTTGGAATTCAATTTAGTACCCGATAAAATGTGCCGAGAGAAAATTAAAATCCGGCAAGATATGCAAGAAAATTAAAATCCGACATATTTTGCCGGAACAGAATACTCAACCTGAAATAAATTTTTTGAACAAATATTAATTATTTAAACAATTTGTGTAACATTTAAATATTTAACAATGAACAACACACTTCACCAAACTTGAAAACAAAATAAGAGTTTTTAGTTTCATTTTCACAAAAATGTACTATTAATCTTTAATCAATTGTTTAAGAATTCCGATAATGGTTAAAAAAAAATAATGTTGCTCACACGAATGAAAAATTACTGCAATAATTACAGAAATAGAAAAATTTCAAACATTTATTACGGAAAAAATGGTTTGGACGATAAAAATTATTTAAACAAATACCAAGTTGTTACATGATGTAGTAGAAGTATCTGAATGACGCAGATAATCAATATTAAGCAAAAAATTTAATTTAATTGTAAAAAACGAGAGTTTTCTACCTCTCTTTTAGAAAAAGTTACAAGTTAATAATAATTAACTGACACAATGGTCAGTTTTCTAATCAGAGACTAATTGTCTAATTGAACATAAAAAAGTTCCGTTGAATAAGTGAATAGGAAGAAAAAACTATTCAAACAAACTAAAATTGTTCAAATAATTGAAAATTAGTTTATAAATACTTAAAAACATTTCACTTGTTGAATAAAAAAATTTTTTGGCCAAAAACGGTAAAAAAGGGTTCATACGTATGAATTTTAGGCAAAATTACAAATTTAAGTTTCTTGGGGTATTTTTTTGGCTCGATAAGTGGGGTGGGGATTAAAATTTGAATTAAATTAGCGGAAATTATTAGTTGGAGACTCCCCAACAAATTTTGATAATCTTCCGCGAGCTAATTTTATACCCAGAAACGTAAATTGAATTTTTTCGAAAACAATAATTTTCCCATGTTAATCTAATGGATTTTCCGGGGTTTCGCCGCACGTCTTAATATTAACCATTTTGGCTCAAACTTAAAGGGAGCTTACTTTTGCGAGAAACCCATAAAATCTCTACAAAAAAAAAGGGCAAGAAGCTTTGCCCTCTATTCGAAAGACAATTATTCAGGATGTGCCGCTTTCCCCCACATATGCGCCACTTAGGTCCAGTTTACGGTATAAAAAAAAGAAAATAGCCTAATATTGCATATGCCTTAGCCATTTTGGAAAATTTCATTTGAGCCGTATCAGATTTAATTTTGATTTTTGTATAGGCATACCCAGTGCTAAACCAATACCTTGCCAAAAGTGTTGGCGCTGCTTGTGAGCATTTTGGCACATGTGCAACGTTTCCCAGCTTTGAATTCTCGGTGCTCTCTGCCAATTTAAAAATTCTCTGTGACAGAGAAAAATATTTCTTTCTTTTCTCTGAGGAAGTCACTTTAATTAGTTTAAGTTTAAAAAAGTACTTTGTGTGTGTTTCCCTTTATGTAGGTAAAGGCGGGTAAACTTTTGAAAGGCACGTTTCAAAATTACATACATAAAATTTTGTAAACTTTTATGTATGTAAAATTTACATATGCTCATATTTTAGTTCACCTCAGTGCTGCGTAGTAATTTCCATATATTTATTCTACTTCAAAATGCAGTTCGCATGACTGTTCCATTTTGCGCACATATGTATCGGAATGAATGCTAACTGTGGAACCGTATTGAACGAATGGAGTCTTGTGAATTATTTCAAAGAGTATACTGTACGTAGGTGTAAATAAATCACAAGATACACATTCCGGCATCGTTTCTTGAATTGCTTACCTAAGAAAATGTGCTATTTGGAAATATAGTGAATCCCTTTTTCTAAAATATGAAAGAGGCAAGTTTCAAACTCCGGAAAATTTTAATTTGTAGAAAAAAATTTTAATTCAACAAAACTCTGATTTGAAGGCATTGTTTTTTCAAATTCCCTTTTTATAAATCAGAATTAAAATTCTTTTAGTCAATTCCCCATATCAAGTGACAATTAAATTTATTATCGAAATTACCTGTTCCAGGTTAGAATTATATTTATTTAAAAAATTTTCAAATATAATTCAGAAATACAGTAACTCCCTTCTTATCAAATTTGGATGAGAGAAGTTTCAAATTATGGCAAATTTTTATTTTCAGAAGAAAAGAAATGTTAAATTAAAAAAAAATCTGATTAGGAACAAGGATTTTTTTTTAATCTGACGAATTTTGATTTGGAACAGGGATTTTTTTTGTAAATTCCCATGATTAGAATTCTTTTAGTCAATTCCCTATACCAAGTGACAATTAAATTCATTTTCGAAATTCCCTGTTCTATGTTAGAATTATACTTATTTACAAAATTTTCAAATATAATTCAAAAATATAGTACCGTCAAACGGAGTGATTTCGGACATGTGGGGAAAATTCAGACATTCCTAAATTGATAGTTTAAATTACTTGAAGGGGTTTTAACCAGAATCTAGAATTATTTAAGGCTTTATCGAGGCTTTAACTGGTACTATATTCTGTTTAAACTCCCTTAAGTAATTTAAACTATCAACTCAGGAATTACCGAATTTACCCCACATGTCCGAAATTACCTCGTTTGACGGTAACTCCCTTCGTTCTAAAATTTGGAAGAGGGAAGTTTCACATTCTGACAAATTTTTATTTGCATAAAAAATTAATTTTAAATTACACAAAATTCTGATTTGGAACACGGATTGTTTTAGTAAATTTCCTTTTTATAAATCAGAATGAAAATTCTTTTAGAAAATTCCCTATACCAAGTGACAATGAAATTTATTTCGAAGTTAGAATTATGTTTAATCACAAAATTTTCAAATATAATTTAAAAATATAGTAGCTCATTTTTCTAAAATTTGAACGAGGGACGTTTCAAATTCTGGCAAATTTTTAACTACAGTTAACAAGAAATTTTTAACTGGAAAAAAATCTGATTGGAAACAAGAAATTTGTATAGTCTTTCGAATTATGATTTGGAACAGGGATTATTTTTGTAAATTCCCTTTTTATAAATCAGAATTAAATTTATTCCAGAAAATTCCCTGTATCAAGTGACAATTAAATTCATTTCTGAAATTCATTACTCCAAGTTAGAGTGACATTTACTTGTAAAATTCTCAAGTACAATTCAGAAATATAGAAGCTCCCTTTTTCTAAAATTTGGAAGAGGAAAGTTCAACATTCTGGCCCATTTTAATTTTCCAGAACAAGTAATTTTTAAAATTATTTGAATTCTTTTGAATTCAACTTGAATTGTTTTGAAGTTCTACGAATTTATCCTGAATTCATTAAAAGTCCCCTGGATTCCTTAATAATTAATGCACATTCCTTACTTTTTGGGTTAGAAATTAGTCAATAATTTTGATCTATTTTTCAGCATAAATGGGTCACTTTTGTACTGTTTTTAAGTAAATTAGGCAAGGCAGCCTGTGATTAATAAATTAAAATTTTATAAATCCAAATTTAAAATTGTTGTATTCTATAATATTTAGCTATGCAAAAAGTCCTCTCTAGCTCCGCTGTGATTCGAAACCAAGTCCTACTGTGCGACAATGTCGCACAGTAGGACAAAATCGCGAAAAGCTGGCCAAAAGTATAAAATGTTCATAAAATGGACCAAATTCTGTTACTTGCGAGTTTTTGGGGTCGCTGATTACGAATCCGATGACAAAAACTTAAAAAACAAAATGGCAGATCCAATATAGCGGACGATTATGCTAAATAAATTTGGGATTTTCTTGAAAATTGATATAATGGGGGTTTCAGGGTTGCTGATTAAAAAACTTGAAAAATAAAATAGCGGATCCAATATGGCGGACAAGTATGCTAAATAAATTTTGGATTTTCCCTAAATCTATCAATCTACAATTTACTATAACAAACCATGTGAACTCTGCACAAAAATTGAGCAAAGAAAAAAGTCTTGAGAGGTCCGGTCTTATTTTCACTAATAAAATATTCAGTGTGCTTTGACTTACAACATATGTGAAGATTAGGTGCAGAGACTTACAGCCGTGGCTTTAATTCAATTAAATTATATACAGGGTGTTTCTTTTATCCTGAGACATCGAGATATCTCAAGAAATACGCATCTCACGAAAAAAAATGTTCGTGATAAAAAATTTTAGTTTCGAGGGGGAAAAGTGAACCTGCAAAAATTTACTCTACACCCCACCCCCTGGGGGCGAGAGAGGGTGTAACTCTGAAATTTAAACTGGGAACCTATATTTTTCATTGCAGATTCAGATTCTCCATAAAAAAAATACGTAAGTTTTATTTGAATTTTTTTTCGTTTCGCGCCAGATGGCGCTGCATTGATGAAAAATGCCATTGTTGACTGTTCAAGGAATGTGTTTCCAAACGAAAGGTAAAGAAGACAAAGGGTCGGTTTGTAGAAAAAAAGGACCCCAAAGGGAACAGACAACCACTACGTCCACGACGTTGTTCCTGGGTAGCGCTAAAAGTAGTTAATTCATTGACTGCCTACATACTTGGAGTCAAAATGAGAAGCTTGCGTTTTAAAAGTGAAATTGAGCTTTCTAATTTTTCTACTTTACTTTAACGCCCTTATACCAATTTTAAGGAAAATTCAAAATTTATTTAGCATACTCGTCTGCCATATTGGATACGTTATTTTGTTTTTTAAGTTTTTGACATCGGATTGGTAATCAGTGACCCTGAAAAGCCTCTTATACCCCCTATACCAATTTTAAGAAAAATCCATAATTTATTCTCATTCAGACCACGTTGGACGGACCTGTCGCAAATACCCCCATTATCTTCTAGAATTGTCCTAGTTACGTAAGATTTTTAAATTCTAGCATTAATTTAGATAATTTTGATGTTATAGGTATTATTTAAGCATGGTTGACTCAAGTACCAAAAAATTCTCACGTAACGCATAATCATAATTTTTTCTCTAATGCGAGCTTATTGATAAAACGAAATATTGGATTCTAGTACGAATCACGAATAGAAATAGGACGAATTTCATCTTGGAAATTTTTATTTTTATTCAGCGGTTGATATTGATGTTATTTTACAATTATTTGAAGAAACTTGATGTGCATTATCAGATAAATTTAATAACGTTTCTACCATTATTTACAGCGATTTTAATAGTAGGGTTGATATTTGGGCCAGGTTCCTCCTGAGATGTTAACTCACACTGATTTTTTTATTAATCAAGATAGTCAAGATATTGTACACAGCACGAGGGGGCTGCAACTGGTCGAAACTATGTAAGATAAGAAATTCTATTTACTAAAAGGCAGATCGCGGAGTGACAATCCAGCAAAATTCACGTTCGTGAATGCAGGGGGGTGGGTGTATAAATGATCTAGTTTGGTGCAATGCTGAATCACTAAGTTTAATAAATGACCTGAAGGTGGATCATTTTGTACCCTTTTCTGATAATTTCTCTGGCTTGTTGTTCCCCTGTTGCCTTCCTGCTTCTGTCAGTCTAAAGTTTTGAAAGTAAACAAAAATAAGTCATTAACCTACCTAAAGTGGGACGATAGCAAGCTGAAAATATTTTCGAGCGAACTCTATTCATCAAATAAGCTCAAAGTTAATTTTAACAAAATCGATATTGTTGGTTTAAGCTCGAATCTTACGGAGACAATTGTTGATAGCGCGAGATTAGCTGATATGTATAAAGAGAGGAAAAGATTTTGTGGTAAACCTAATCGTGACAAACCCTGCTTCGATAGTGATTGCCAACAAGCTAAAATTTTATTACTTAGTGCAGTAAAAACTGCTAGCAGGGCTAACTTTTCTGAAGAGACTAAATTAAATTACATCAAAGCTAACAAGTCGTACCAAGTTTTAATCAGTCGTAGAAAATCAAGTTTTGAAAATAGTTTTGTTGTGGGCTTCGGCAAGGTTAATAATAGTAAGACTTTTTGGGCAACCGTGAATAAATTTAGAGGACTAAAAACAAAATAAAATGTTCTCACCACAAAATATTGGGAAAATTATATCCGCTTTACACTCCCGCTGAGACGCCTGTCTACATCCTTATTTACGGATGTTCGTCACCCGTTACTAGATAGTAGCATAACAGCAAACGAAATCATGTTGTCAATCAACAAAACAAAATCTAACAAGACCTAGGGCCGAATCAGATCTCAAGTAGTTTCTATAAAAATTTGTCTCCTAATTGGCTCCTGTATCTGGAGTCATTTTTTAACAAAATATTTGAAAATGAATGTTTGCTATTTGATTTGAGTAAATCTTTAACACATATGCTTTACAAGAAACATGATCCTTCCAATCGCAATAACTTTAGACCGATAGCACAGATTTTACTATCCGGATTAGAAAAATGAGAGTCTTTCTGCCATATTATCCCCGAAGCGCAAGCGGGTTTTCGCCGGAATAGGGGTTGCGTTGATAATATCTAATTTGGCCGCCATTTCACAGATATATCTACAAGAAAAAAAGACACCTCTATGCCATAGTAGTCGATTTTTCAAGGGCGTTTCCTTCGGTCAATAATGCCCTCATCTCAACAAAACTTCATGATTCAGGTGTAAGCTCAAAAATAATTAGGATACTGAAAAGTTTATATGAGAGAGCATCAACTTCCGACATTGAGACTTTCTTTAGGGGAAAAAGGTCTCGTCGGCCTTAGAATTTTGTCTGATAAAGATATTATTATTTTAATTTATGCAGACGATTTAATTTTTCTAGCTGAATCCAAAATTGATGCAATAGGAAAACTCAATGCCCTGGAGGAATATTGTAACATAGATAAACTAACGGTCAATAATGACAAAACCAAGCATACTATTGTCAAAAAAGGTCGAATTGGTGAAAAACTTCTTGGTTTAAAATATGATGGTAATCAGTTGGAGTTTGTTTCTTGTTTTGATTATCTTGGTATGATTTTCTTTAGATCAGGAATGTTCTGTTTGGCAGCTAATACCGCAGCTAGCAGAGCCAACCTAGCCTCGACAGCGGTCAAAAATATTTTAATCCGAATCCAATGTCCCTACTGGCTTTCTATTATTAAAATGCAGGACTCTCTTGTAAAGATCACCTTATTATATGCAGTTCATATTGTCGTTCTAAACTATTTAGAAGTCTACGAAAAAGCACAGGTTCGTTTTATGAAGAATCTTTTTCGCTTAACGAGAAATACACCTGACTTTGTAGTCAGGTTAGAATTGGGCTTATCCTATGTGTCTCGTCAAGTTATAAGAATGGCGTTGAATTGAGCAACACGGCATTAATCACAATGTAATTGAACTAAATGGTTACACCCTTAAAGGTCTAATTATGGACATGGTTAACAAGTATGATGAATACATGTTCTCTTGAGATTAGATAAAATTAAAAATCAGCAATTTTAGTGTCATTTATAAACAAGTTTTTTTACAATGATCCACAACCTCAGCAATATCTGTTATCAAAAGCCCCGTTACATTTTAAACGCAGTTTTATCCAGCCTAGGACATCTTCCAAATTTATCATTAAGCTGACTTTAAAAGTGGATACTACTATGATTGACCCACAACCAATATGTGAACTGTGTAATCTGGGCGAAATGGAAGAACTCCTAGACATCCTTACAAAATGCCCAATTTACTCGTCCGTTAGAGATCACAATTAGCGTAACTTACACACGATTAACGGAGACACTCTATGTACATCTCTTATTCTCTTATACTGATCCAGCGACTCTCCGCACAATATATAACTATAAATACTATGAAAGGCTATGAAAATTGATGCCATAAAAATACTATGAAGATTGCTATAAAAAGCGTATATCTGAAGAAAGAATCTGCCTTCGATCTCTCTAGTAACTTAGTGGTTAAAGCACCAGACCGACAATCGGAAGATGTGAGGTTCGATTCCCACCGGAGCGAAGGAGGAAGATCTTCCTGTAGAAATTAAAAATGTTTAATTTATAAATTTTCAAACTCCGTCTAGTCTGAAACGACGTTAAGAATTTTTGTTATTCAAGGAGTTACCTTAGATCGATATTGTTGATTTCCAGTTTTACAGGTCGTAAAGGTTATCTACATATGATCGATCGCTATTACAACTCCGATGATAATACACATTCCTTCTAATTAATCAATATGTTTTTTGAAAATTAGTGCGTTCTCCTTATTCGAATGATGACTGACATCTGTAGAGCGTGACCAGTAAGAATCGAATCTTCGTACATACACTTCTAACTCTTAGTTATATATATATATATACAGTTAATATTGGCTCTCCCTTGCCACAGAATTTTGTATTCTTAAAATCAATAAACATACATCCATACATTTTGATTTAGACTATGTAGATCAAAAACCGTCATTCCATCAACAAAAAACTATTACTCTACGCTTGTCAACAAAAACATAAAATTAAAACTCAATGACTCAATACGATTGGAAATATTAATTCTTACAAGATCTGAAACGACATGATTATCTTGTAAGAGACTGTGAAAGAAGTTATGATTCTCGTTCCCGTCCGTGCCTTAATGGGTAAGAGGACAGACCGTCAATCCGTAGACCTGGGTTCGAATCCCAGCGGAGCTAGATATGAACTTTTTCACAGCTAAAGATTATAAGAATTTTGGTCAGGGGAAAATCAGGGAATTTTGAAAATAAAATTAAGCAGAGAATTAAAATGATAGACAAAATTAATTTGTTTAAATTACAGCTTACCTTGCATCTCGTCGGGGATCACGTGACAGTCAGGTTTCCAATTTATCCAACGTCAGCAATGAGGATGTTGGTCCGTTGAATTTCAGCGCCCATCCTCGTGGTCGTCAAAGGAGGACATCCAATTTCCTCGAATTACCAGGTAATTATTGGTTTATTATGGCGATTAAATCTTCTCAATTTGCACTAATCAGGGCTTCAAGTTTAAGTGAATAGGGTAATTGAATTGGCCCCTGCTGCATTATTACCGGGTGACAGCACGGTTAGAAAAAATTTACTTTTTTGGTTCAAAATAACGTACAGCCCACAGATATTGACCGATTGATCGAAAAAAATATCAGAAAAAAAGCTGATAAAATCTCAAAGGAAGCTGATGAGCTTGATTTTTGATTTAGTTTTCAAATTTTTTTTATAAATAAATATAACGAAAAAAATGGCAATCTTTTATATTTAACGTTCCCGGAGCTCGCCAAAAATGGGAAAATTGTTGTAATCGCCTACGCTTCATATATTTATATTATATAAATATATTCTATTATGATACAGTAAACAAAAAATGTTGTTATAAACAAATTATTTGTTGAAAATGTGTTTTCAATCATTTCAATAATTTTACGTTTTTTAAAGTTATATTGCGAAAAATTTGGATGGAAACAATATTATAGTGAAAAAAATTTCTCTTAATATTATTCTTGTTATTATTATAAACAAATTTGATAAACAAATTAATTGTTCAGGCATTTGTCGACAGGAAATTCGTTTTTTTTTCTATGCCAATTTCTTAAAATTATAAACCTCATGATAATTTTTGCAAAATTCATAATTTTTTGATGAATTTTATGATTTTTTAAAACAATTTTAATAAGCAAATGTATTATTTGGGCAGCTGTCGACGGAAAAATTAGTTTTTTTAATGTCAGTCCTTTTAATTGGGAACTTCATGATAATTTAAGCAACATTCATGATTAGTTTATAAATATTATATATTTTTTTAATTAGATAAACAAATTAATTGTTCAGTCATTCGTCGACAGAAAAATTGTTTTTTTTTCGGTGTAAATTAAAAAAATTAGGAACCTCATCATAATTTTTGCAAAATCCATAATTTTTTGATAAATTTTATGATTTTTTAAAACAAATTTAATACAAAAATGCATTATTCGAGCATCTGTGCACGAAAAAATTAGTTTTTAGTTGAAATTCTTCGTTAAACATTTATTTTTTTAATTTGAAGGTTCATCTCTTTGATTGAAACTTTAACTATTTTTTTCAAATTTATTTTTTGTGGTTGAAAATTAATTTTTTTAAATCAAATATTAAATTTTTTGTTGAGAATTTATCTTTTTGTTCAACATTTAACTTTTCGTGTTGAAAATTCAACTGTGGTTGAAGATTAGTCCGTTTTTACTGAAAATTCGACCATTGGGTTGAAAATTAATTTTTCTGTAGGTTGAAAATTCAATTTTTTGGTTAAAAATTCAACTATATTGTTTGAAATTCGTATTTTAGCTCGAAAATTCAAGTATTCTGTTCAAAAGGCAACTGTTTTTGGCTGAGATTTAATCTTTTTTATTCAAAAGTTTGACTATTTGGTCGAAAATTGGTCTATTTGGACAGAAAATTTCATCCTTTTGAATTGAAAATTCAACTTTATGGATGAATAATTCAACAATTCAATCAAAAATTTAACTATTTTGTTAAAAAATCATCCTTTATGGTAGAAAAGTAATCTTCTTTGGTCGAAATAAATTTTTTAATTCATAATTTCTAAATTATTAATTCCGTTTATAGAAGATTCATGTCAGGGAATTTCGAACATGAAGTTTGGCGTCCACCCTGTATTATTTTTTCAATGCTGGTCTTACGTTTTTTTACTTTTGTGTAATATATTACTAATATTATATATATATCATTATTATATAATATATATATGATATATAAT
>JAABKJ010001268.1:0-31158 GCA_011634705.1 Andricus grossulariae | reverse complement strand
ATTTGCAGAGGGCCTACGTTGGAAATTTCAGAATTGGAAGTCGATGGTTTTTAAATTTATTGCTGCGTGACATGATGCATTTTTTAATTTATAAAGAAAAGCGGACACTTGCCCGTTTTGTAATGTTGGAACTATCAATGTGGACAATTTTGTAATATCAAGAATAACAGTTGGGCAAATTGATGAACTTGGAATTTATAATTAAATTTGCAGCGGGCCTAATTTGGAAATTTCAGAATTCGAATTTGATGGTTTTGAAATTTATTCCTGCGTGACTTGATGAATTTTTTAATGTATAAAGAAAAGCGGACACTTGCCAGTTTTGTACTGTGAGTACTGTCAATGTGTAAAAACTTTTAATATAAAAAATAACAGTTGGGCGAATTGATTAACTTGGAATTTATAAATAAATTTGCAGAGGGCCTACGTTGGAAATTTCAGAGTTTGAAATCGATGGTTTTGAAATTTGTGGCCGGTTGACTTGATGAATTTTTTTATTTATAAAGAAAATCGGACTCTTGCCAGTTTTGTAATGTAAAAAGTATCAATGTGGACAATTTTGTAATATCAAAAATAACAGTTGGGCGAATTGTTAAACTTGGAATTTATAAAGAAATTTGCAGAGGGCCTACGTTGGAAATTTCAGAATTGGAAGTCGATGGTTTTTAAATTTATTGCTGCGTGACATGATGGATTTTTTAATTTATAAAGAAAAGCGGACACTTGCCCGTTTTGTAATGTTGGACCTATCAATGTGGACAATTTTGTAATATCAAGAATAACAGTTGGGCGAATTGATGAACTTGGAATTTATAAATAAATTTGCAGAGGGCCTAATTTGGAAATTTCAGAATTCGAAATTGATGGTTTTGAAATTTATTGCTGGGTGACTTGATACACTTTTTTATTTATAAAAAAAGTCGACACTTGCCACTTTTGTAATGCTGGAATTAGGAATGTGGAAAATTTTGTAATATCGTTATTTATAGTTGGGCGAATTGTTAAACTTGGAGTATATAAATAAATTTGCAGAGAGCCTCATTTGGAAATTTCAGAATTCGAAATTGATGGTTTTGAAATTAATTGCTGCGTGACTTGATACATTTATTATTTCAAAATTATAATTTTAATATTTTCAAATTATAATTTCAAACTGGATAAATTTACAAATGTACATACAAGCATAAATCGGATTATCCATAAAATTGGTGCATTTGCTGATGCTGTCTGCAAAAACTATTTGAATATTTTGTAGTCAATTTTATTAATATTTTTTATCTTCATTTCTTGTTTCAAAACTGCCGATGAGACTCGAAGCCTAGATCCGCGGTCGTTGAAGAAGGGCGTCCCGATTTCGCGAGTGGCATTATGTCTTTCGTACCAGTGATGCAATTCAAAATTGGAATTAAAAACAATCCTTGTGATTGAAAAATGCAGAAGAATGTATATAAAATGTACAACTTCTGATTTTAGACAAGAAAAAAAAATATAACACATATATTAACAGTTTATTTTCTTTGACTTCCGAAGAATAACTTATATTTCACAAAACATTCAATTTGAGAAGTTGAATAACTAATCAAAAATAGTTTTTTAATATATTTTAAATATTTTCTATGTATTCTCAAAAGATCCAATTTTGACTTGCGCGCCAACTACGGCCAACCAATGCGCGGCCCGAACGCAAGCGCAGTGGCAAAAGGCGCTCACATTGGCATCACTGATTTCGGACTTCAGAGCATGGGAGCACGATTTTGACAGGTGGTCTGTATGCTGTGTTTGCTTTGCTACTTACAACTACAGTCTTATGGTCTTCACATGCAACAAACAAATAAATTTGCGAACGGTTCTCGCCGTTCAAATGCTGTCTTCTGCCATCTTAAGATTGCTCCTTTTCGAAAAATGTATAATATCAGTAAAAATAAAATTGCCTCAACAAAAGGCTTAATTTCTCAACATTTCATCGATCCGGGGATCTCGCAAAACCCCAAATATTTGAAAAGTTTTCTTTCTCTCGTTCTCAAATGCTTGAGAAGAATTATATATTGAGTCAGTGACGTACTTATACAAAAAAAAGTTCCAAGTCGGATTGAACCAACATCCTTAATGTATTTTTTAATTGGAAATTGGAGAAGTTTTAAAATCTTTTCATTCGTAGAGTGCAGATTTTTTACTTTTTTTGTACGTCAAAAGAGTCAAGTATTTGACTCTAATTGTTGAGTTTTGCTTTTTCAATACACTCTTCATCTCCCTTAGATAAAAAAAAGAGTTTTCTAATTCGTCGTCTAAAATGTAATGTTAATGCGAAATCTGATGTTACAAGTCACGTAATTACAAGAGAAACGTGACCGAACGCGACTGTGGTGTGGAAATTACAAAAAAAATGATACGCATCTTTAATGCTTCTGTATACGGTTACTCATGAGTCAATCATTAATCGAAATAAAAAAATATATTTTCAACAGAATGGTGATTGACTAATAAAGGAACAAATTGTATAAAATTGGTTTAATAACGTAAAAAAAGATAACAGAATTTAAACAAATTCATTGCAGGAAATAATTATTTAATATATCAAAATATTACCGAAAAATTCCAAAATTTACAACGAATTTAAATAAAAATACAGAAAACACATTTGTATACCAATATTTTATAATAATTATGGGAAATTTTAAGTTTTCTCTTGTTTTATTTATATAGAACTTTTGTACATTTGTAAGATTGCTGATTTATATAATATTTATAAATGACATTTTCAAGGTGCGAATTTCTCCGCAAACTCAACCGGAAATAAATGCGCAGAGTATATTAAATTTTGATAAAAGCGGGTAAGTATAGAGGAATAAGTGCTTTAAGTCATAAACTTTTAGTTATTAGCCATATTGCAACGGTATCCATTTGCTAATTCAAAAACAGCTATAAAACCTATAAATTTACCAGGAAATAAGAAAAATACGATGGAAGAGGAAGAAAGGATGAGTGGAAGTAAGTAGTGATATTGAAGAAAGAGGTAAAGAGGAAATTTAACTCTTTAACTATACTTTTTCCACCGGAATTTGTCTATCATTAGATTCAATATAATAATAATTTATTTTAATTTGATTTAACTATTTTGTGAAAAATTCAAATTTTACGATAAATAAATTAATTAATTGAATAACTCATAAAGAAAAATGCGTCTATGAATAACGTAACAAAATCTTTAATTTTGTTCATATAAACAACACAAATTGATTGGCCTTTCGACTTCACAGTGGGAAAAATAAGCAGTTCTACTTTTTTTTAAAGTTTGGACTTTGCGCTTAATTCATTCAAACAACTTTTATATAAATAAATGTAAAATTAACATGGGGTTTTAAATGAGAAAAGCTCGGTTCTCGAAAAAATGGAAAAAGAAAATACTTGTTATAAACTTGTTGTGAATTAAATTATTGTCATCTCTTAAGGAATGTTTGAGACATAATTTTCGCCCAATAACTTTTAATTTTTACCTACACACTTCCATTTTATTTTGCCCGGAAAATGCCCCAAAAAATGCAAAATCGCAGTTTTCTATTAAATTCATGATAAAGACGGTATTTCTTGGAATTTTTTCAACATGAATTATCTTTAATCGATAAGTGACGAGCTCTCAAGCATTTTTAATATAATTTTGAATTGTTCAAATAATTATTATTTGTTAATGAATGATGTCCTGAACAAAGTCAAATTCTAATAATATTCTGAAAAAAAATCCGAGAGTCAGTCTTACTATATTGAATTATTTTTTTAAATATGTTCATATTTGTTAAAAAAAGATATTGCTTAACGATGACAGCAATCTATTTTTTGCTTGCAACAATTAGGCCAAGCAAAATTTATTTTTACTTTGAAGGATACAATTCAAAAAATGGCTATAGAGTTGCAACCAACAAATTTTTAGTTGAAGACTAAATTAGAATAGCAAATGCAATGTTCCATTATTTAGTTATTTGGAAATTAATTGGTACAGAACGACATTATATATTGAACAATTCGTCTTGTTCAAAACTGCAATCTTCTATGTGAAATCAAAGGTTATTCAACGTGACTTCATGAGTAATTACAAGCTCTCCGATTAAATTGGATGCAAATTGATTATCTAGAAAGTAATGACAAAGTAATTTAATGAGTTTTCAGAGTGATTACAATGACCAATGCCTATGTACAATAGGGCGTAGTGAAAATAATCAAATTATTTGAATCATTTGAGCTGAGCAAAAAATAATGTGTGGGTTGACATCCCAAAAAAGGAAAAAAATATTGAAATCGGTTAATATTGTCCGTTTTTTTTTATTTGAAAATTCAAAATTTTGAAAATTGCAGAAAATTTCCCTACTGCTTCAATAATTATGGCTTTTTTTCCACGCACAGTATTTGCCAGTAAATAATAATGAAAAATTATAAATTAAAAAAAAAATGTTTGCACAGTTTAGAATTTTTTTTTAATGGTCAAAAAACATGTTTTTTTTTAGATTCTGTCACTTGCACACATTTTGAAAGAAGTTGAATATGTCGAAGCTGAAATTTCTTCAGCTCGAATCAAAGAAACATGCTACTTTTCTGAGTTTTTGAAAAAAAAAGTTGTAGTGATGTTCTAGCATTCAAAATATGTCAATTTTACGTTTTTTTTCGCGATTTTGATGACTTGCTAAGATTAACCAAATTTTTTCCGAAAGAATAAAATAATAGCATGTTTCTTTGATTCAAGCTGGAGAAATTTCAGGTTTAACATAATAAATTTTTTACAAAATGTGTGTGACATAATGTTCGAAGCAATATGGAAACTTTTAGGAATTTTTAAATATTTGAGTTTTCAAATAAAAAAAGAGAACAGAAGATATTAATCGATTTCCAAAGTTTTTTTTTTACTTTTTGCGGATTTATACCCAACAAAATTTTTCGCTCAGCTCAAACGATTCACTAATTTGATCATTTTCACTCCGTCCTTATGTGCAGTTGTAAACTATGGTTTTCCGGAAAAAGAAATTTCATCTTTTTTTCAAATCGGTCAACATTTACCTGTGCCTTCGGGCTTTTGAAGTTAACACGGGGTTTTTAATGCCAAAATCTCTATTTTCGAAAAAATGAAAAAAAGTGCTTGTTAATAACTTTCTGTAAATTAAAGTTTAGTCATCTTTTAAGGAATGTTTAGGAAATAATTTCCACTTGATAACTTTTAATGTTAACCCCCCCAATCCCCTTGTATTGTGTCCTGAAAATGCCCTAAAAATTAAAAATAACAGTATTCTGTGAAATTCATGCTAAAGACTGTATTTTTGTGATTTTTTTCTTAATTAGTTATTTATATTCGATAAGTCAAAAGATATGAAGTATTTTCAAACTAATTTTCAACTTTTTAAACAATTATTGTATGGCCTATAAATCGTGGAAAGTTATTATTTTTCGGGATAAATGATACAATTGATGAATTTCAAGAATAATATTTCTAACTTAACATATTTGGTAATTATTTGAACAATTTTCATCTGTTCAAAACAAACTTCTTTCACAAACAATATCACTCTTTACATTCATTACTTGCGACCTTAACTTCAATAAATAATAGCTTTTTACGATTATCAGGATGAACACAATTTTTTAAACAATTGCCGAATATCCTAGACAAAAAATCATGCTCTCGAAATTCGTTTATTGTGCCATCAATTTCAGAAAAAAAATAACTTTTCACGATTCACAGGGAAAAAATTGTTCGAACAAATGAAAATTGTTTAAATAATTGCCAAATACGTTAAGTTAGAAATTAGAAGTTATTGGGTGGAAATTATTTCTTGAACATTCCTTGAGAGGTGGCCAAACTTCGACTTACAAGAAGTTAATTCCGAAATACGATCAAATTAAACTTGTTGCAGAAACTATGTACTACCTCTTGGTTTTATATTATTGTTTAATTTTTCATAACTGTAAAACAAACTATTAACCATTTATCAAAGACCAAGAATAGTGGCATTTTGAATACTCAAAAATTCGTGAAACAATCAAATCATTGTTTTTTTTTCCTCTTATTATTGTAGGCTTAATTATTTAACATTTCTTGAACACCAAGAAAAATGGATCTTTTTACACACAAACATTTTTGAATCATCTAAATAATTTTTTTTTTGTCAATAGCTTTTATACACGAGAACTTCCATCGCTTTTCTTTTTTTTTTGCACATCGCTTACTTAGGTGTTGACAAATTTAAATAATCACTCGCGAAAAGAGTTTATTTCTTCACCTTACTCACGACTGCAAGGTTGCATAAATTGAATTTAACGTATTATTCGCCAAAGAAATTGCTGAACTGCATGTTTCATTTCATAATAAGAGAAAATACTGCTTTCAAAATATAATTTGCATGAAGTTAATTTATTTTTAGATTATAAATTATTCAATCTTCAATTAATTATTATTCATGTATATATCTTATATAAGACAGTTCTTGCGTGGAAGTCAAAAATTCTCTAGCTCAGAAAGACAAATTTGTTAAAAATATACTCTAGTAGTCACTGCTATTATCTGAGCGTAAATTACATAATAAATTATCGATTGAACTTTATTTTTTTTCTAATTGTAGCTCCTACAATCAGTTATACAATTCTTGGGAAATGATTTAGGGAACAATTACGGAAACTGTAAGTATGAAATTTAATTAATAAACCAAAAAAGAACTTAATAAGAAACTGTAATTATGATAAAAATTAACGATTGCCTACTTCTATTTCATGATCAGAGGTTCAAATAGGGTTTAATGATCATTTTTAATCATAAGAATCCATTTTTAAGGAAGCGCGTTCATTACTTTAATTACTAAAAAATCCGAGTCAAGATACGATTAACAAACGTAGTGATGGGGTGGGGGTGTGAGGGGGGGGGTAATCGCATCTTGGCTGCCCCCACCCTAACTTGTGAGATTGTTCCGCCGCGTTTATATATTGGTTTATTTTCTACTTTTCAAAGCTCTTCGTAGTTTCTCTTGAAAACTAAGAGCAGAAGATGGAAGGTGATCTCAGGAAAGTGCAGTAATTGATTAATTTATTATATGATAAATACATATTAGCTGTCCAAGTTCTCGACTGAACTCGATTAATGTGATTTTGCAGACTGGCTTGAAAACTTAATAATTCAGAGCGCATTGATAATTAAATGAAATATGAACTGATCTAAAGATGTCTTGTTTATATTTCATTGCTGATTTTTTGTTACTTATTATTTCAGCAACTGCTGAACTGAATTAACTTTTTTGATGAAGTAAAAATTTTGGCATTCGTGCATTTTTATCTCAAATTCGTATTCAGCTAGCAAACATCTAGCCTTACCCTCAGAGAAATGTTTGAATCAAACGATGGCGTGATTGAATCAAATAAATTTCATTTGAATCAAACAAATATTTATTTAAATCAATAAAATATTTGTTTGACCGTATGTCAAAGAAAAAATTTGCTGAATTCAAATTAACATTTTTCTGAGTGTAGATTCAAAGTTTGCTTGCACTAAACAAAATGTTATTGAAATCATCTTTTTTTTTAATATTTCAGACAACTGTTTGTGTCAATCAAACTAATTTTTTTCTTGGTTTTGATCGCTTTCAAAATTAAAATATTTCAATGTTGTACGCTCGCGATTCACAAGTATTGTATACTTTTCACCTTTTTCCAAATTAAGTAGATAAACCAATTTGAATTGATATTGTCTTTTTTAAGTCGCTTTTGAATAATTTGCAGAAATATCTCTTTAAACCATAATTCCTAATTAACTAAATATTTTAAATCAGGTAGATATTTATAATGGTGTTTTCCTTTTACTTTTTCAATCATTTTGAAGTATGTGCGATGAATTTTTCGTCAACCTTTATTTATTGTTTTGTATTCATTGTTTTTAATTCTTCGTTAAATATTACATTTTTTAAACTCTTTTCAATGTACCTTTTTGAGTTATTGTAATTTCCTAATACCTTTTTATTTTCGAATTTCCAATCGATAAATTTTTGAATAAACGTTCTATATTAATTAGAGAAGACCGAGAAGTTAATTACTCGAATTTTTAGGGTGCACTGAATTGCAAAATTTTCTGAAATTGCAAAAGATTCCATTGATTATAGCAAATTCATTATAGAAAATCATCAAATAGAAAAGATTTTTAGAAGAATGAGCATTAGAATAAATAAAACGAAAATATTGAGAAAATTGATGTAAACAGTAGAGAAAGTAAAAAGGAAATATTTATTTTAGAATATTTATAATCTCACATGAAAGTACACAAAAATAGCAAGTCTGCCCAAATAAACTTTACACATAAAAAATCTGTGATCTCCCTTGATATCTTCGAAATCTCTTAAAATCTTATCAAAATCCATAAGAAAACGTTTTTAAATCTCCTGAAATCCCTTGATACATTTGAAAATATTTTTTAGCCGATTGAAATCTTCAAAATCTATTCAAATCTGTTGATATCTATTGAAATTTGTAAAATTCTTTGAAATCTTTAAAATAATCCGAAGCCTTATAATACTTAATCTTCTCTCCTTACATTTTCGAAAAACGTAGAAATCCTTTGAAGTACAATTTAATTCATTTCGCAAAGTATAAATTATTTAAAATCCTCCAAATATAAATTGAATTAAACTTATTCATCAAAATTCTCTAAAAAAAACTTTAAAATCTCTGAAAATCTATGATATGCCTTGAAATTCTTAGAGATTTAATAAAATCTTTTAATCTTGTGTAGTTCCTTGAAATACCTCAAAATCGCTTGAAATCTTTGGAATCGTAAAAAATCCCTTGAAATTCAATAAAATTTCATTTATTTTTCTAATTTCTTTAGAAATCTCTTGAAATCTTTCGAAATCGTACAAAATTCTTTGAAACCTCTTGACATTTTGTATATTTCTAGAAATCCCGTAGAATCCCCTAGAACCCCTTAAAATTTTTGTAAAACGTGAAAATCTATTTAAAAAAGTATAAATCATTTAGAAACCCTCAAATATAATTTAAATTCAAATGATTCGTTAAATTTCTCTGAAAAATAACGTTTAAATCCCTACAAATCTTTAAAATCTTTGTTAAATTCTTTGAAATACCCTAAAATAAATTCCTCGCAATCTTTGGAATCACTAGGAATCCCTCGAAATTAATGAAATTTAATTTATTTTTCAAAGTTCTCTAGAAATCTCTTGAAATATTTGAAAATTCTACAAAATTCTTTAGAATCCCTTGCAATTATTTAGATCTCTTGGTATCCTTTAGAGTTTCTTATAGTCCTTTGAAATCTTTGGGAAACGTGAAAATCTATTTAAAAAAGTATAAATCATTTGAAAGCCCTCAAATATAATTTAAATTAAACTTATTCATTAAATTTATCTTCAAAACCGTTTTAATTACTGGAAATTTTGGAAATACCTGGAAATTTAATGAAATCCTCTAATCTTTATGAAATTACTTGAACTACCTTAAGATCTCTTGAAATCTTTGGGATCGCTAGGAATTCCTTAAAATTTAATTTATTTTCCAAAGTTCACTAGAAATCCCTTGCAATATACGGAAATCCTACCAAATTCTCTAAAATACCTGGACATCTTTGCAAAACGTAAAAATCCTCTAAAATCTCTTGAAATGTTTCGAAATTTTTTGAAATCTCTGACAATATTTTATATCTTTTGAAAACCGATGATCTTCCAAAATTAGTAGAAATATCTTCAAATTCCGTGAAATCGTTTTTTACTATTCAAAATCCGTGTAAATCCCTTGGAATGTGTTTAAATTCTTTGATATCCCTTGAAACCTTCTGATATATTTGAAAATATTCGAAAATTCCCTAAAATTTGTATGAAATCTGAAGAAAATGCTTCAAACCTATGTAAATTCTGTGGAATTCAAATTATATTAAAATTAATAATTAAAGTTTCCTAAAGAACGTTTAAATCCCTTTAAATCTTTGAAATTCTCTAATCTTGTCAAATTGCTTTAAATGCCTTAAAATACCTCGAAAACTTTGAAATCGTTAGGAATCCTTTCAAATTTATTTTAATTTAAGTTATTTTTCAAAGTCCACTATAAATATCTTTAAATCTTTGGAAATCCTACAAAATTCGTTGTAATCTCTTGAAATTTTTTTAATCTCTTAAATCCTTTGGAACTCCTTCAAATCCCCTGAAAAGTTTGGAAATACTTAAAATCCTCTAAACTCCCTTGCAATTTCTTGAAATCCATGGAAATATTAGTAAATCACATGAAAACCCATGAAATTTTGTAAAATTATTTTAACTGTTTGTGAAACACTTAAGATTCTTTTAAAAGCCTTTGTTTAATAGGAATAATGTCTGTAATATAAATTTGAGTTCATTTTGATTTAATTTAATTTAATTTTAATCCAATTTCGCATCTCGACAATTTTCTGAGTAGCACTGCCTAAATGAACTTTTCATGGCAGGTCCTACTCTTCAAAGTGACATCTCCCTAATACTTTTAAACTGGCGAAAGTATCGATACGTCTTTACAGCGGATATAGTTGAAATTTTTCGCCAAATTCGGATACATCCTGATGATTAAGATCTGCAGAGAACTCTCTCTACTCTTGTTGCTGAGGAGCGCCCTGTCAATTATCGCCTGACAACGGTTACTTATGGTACTGCTTGTGCCCCTTACTTAGCCATTCGTACCCTCCCTCAATTAGCATCAGATTAATCTGAGAGATTTCCTCTTTGTGAAAGTTGCATCCAGCATAATACTTATGTGGACGACATTTTTGCGAGAGCAGACAATCTTCAGCTTGCGATAAAGAGGCGAAATGAATCATGCGAACTTCCACATTCGGCCGGAATCGTGCTAGATAGATGGGCAGCAAACTAATCTGAGCTTTTTCCACATCGCGATCAGTTACATGAAATTGATAAGCATATTGCTTCGAACGAATCAGTTAAGATTCTGGGCAATTGCTCCCATCACATTCACTACGAAAATCTTGATGCAAGACCTCTGGATCTTAAAATGTGACTGGGATTCGCCTTTACCTGAAGAAATGATTGAACAATGGAATAATTATCGCAATTCAATTGCATCTATTCCAACTCTTTCTATCAGTCGCTGGTTAGGAGGCTCTCAAGATTCTGAAGGTCAAATTCACGGGTTTGCTGACGCCTCTTCTCGTGCGTATGCTGCTTCTATATACCTCAGACTTCCAAGCAGTGAAGGTCCTTATTGGGTCTCACTCTCAATAGCGGAAACTAAAGTTAGCTATGTAAAAACCATGAGCATCCCGAATCTCAAATTAAGTGCTGCCGCTCTTCTTGTGAAATTAATCTATCACCTAAGGGGCTTATCTTACTTCAAGGCTGAACCTGTTTATATCTGGTCCGATAGTCAAATCGTCCTTTCTTGGCTCCGAAAGCATCCGTGCCACTGGACAACTTTCGTTGCGAATCGCGTGTCCTTTATTCAAACCAAGCTGCCCTCGGCTAAATAGAAATATGTACCAACTGAAGAGAGCCCAACTGATCTGGCGCCTCGCGGAGTCAAACCTTCGGATCTTGAGCAAAGACATTCGGCAAGTACTACACACGCAAGGCCAATCCAATGAGCCGGAAATACTAACGCGATTTTTAAGCCTAACTCGGCTGATCCGAGTTGTAGCTGTTCTCGTCGTCCTCTCGTAAGGTTAAGCAACCGGAAGAACGAAAAGTTTGCAATGCTTTCCTTCCCACAACATCAGAGCTTGCGGACGCTCGTATCGCGGTTATTCATTTGGTTCAAGCACAACATTTCCATTCAGAAATCGCGTTGTTAAATACAAAGGGATTTTTACTTGAGAGGAATCCACTGAGAAAATAAAATCCTTTTGTGGGAAAGGAAGACGGAATGTTACAAGGTGGAGGTCGCTTGTCACACGCTAACCTTTCTCGCTGAACCAAGTACCCTCCAATTCTACCTTATTCTTCAGCTCTCAGTCGACTTTACGTTTACCATTCGCATCTTGCCTCTTTTCATGGTTGACCCTCTCTGACTCTAAGTTTGTTACTTCGACATGCATTGATTTTAGGTAGATCACGCTTAGTTGAGTCTGAAAAAAGAAATTGTGTAACTTGTCAGCGCGTGAAACCCCGCCTAGCTTCGTACTTAATGGGCGATCTCCCTAAAGATCGTCAGACCTTCTCGACCTTTCAAAATTTCTGGCTTAGACTATGCTGGAGCGATTCAAGTACGTACAACTAAGGGCCGGGGGCACCGCTCATACAAGGGATACATCGCTCTGTTCGTATGCATTGACACTCGTGCAATTCATCTCGAGGTCGTCAGTGATTCAACCACGGCTTTACTTCTGGCTGCTTATGGTAGATTTGTCGGTCAACGAGATGTTTGTCAGCGTCTCTACAGTGACAATGGTACCACCTTCCATGGAGCTGCACGCGAGCTTCGAGAAATGTTTGATGTCGCCTCCGAATTTTATGGTGAAGTTGCAACGGTACTTGCCAATGAAGGGACCGATTGGACGTTCATTCCACCAAACACGCATCATTGCGGTAGATTGTGGGAGGCCGGAATAAAATCTGCAAAGCATCACTTGAAACGGATGATAGGATATCACAATCTCACATTTGAGGAACTTTCCACAGTGCTAGTGGGAATTGAGGCCTGTCCCAACTCTCGCTCCTTGTACCTCCTCACCAACGAATTGAACGACTTGTCTGCACTGACTCCAGCTCACTTCCTGGTTGGAGGCTCGCTGGATCTTCTTCTTGATGCCGGGGTCCCAGAAGTGCTCAAAACCCGTCTATCATGTTTTGAATTGCTTCAGCGTATGCAAGACAACTCCTGGTAACGTTGGTCGTCTGAATATGTTCACCATCTCCAAGAGCGAAGAAAATGGCATATTCCATCTGAGAACTTCTCAGTGAGTGGGGTTTGTCTTACGGATTGATCGTGTCTAGATTGTGTGAGTGTCTGATAGTGAATTTTTCCTAATTTTAATTAGAATTGAAAAGGGCTTTTCTCTTCACTCGCTGAGTGGGGGTTTTTTATGGCAGGTAAATAAACCTTGTTTGTTTTCTCGTAAATCATGGTTGTTTTCTACTGGGCCCACCTCTCTCCTCTGATGTTTCTTTATTTTAATTATTATTTATGAACAAAGTCTTTGTTTTCTATGACTGCATATAGCCTTAAAATCCGTGGAAGTCCCTCAAAAGTTTAAATCCTTTTGAATCCCTTAAAACCTCCTGATATGTTTAGAAATTTTTTAAATGCCGTAAAATGTTTATGAAATCTGAGGAAATCGCTTAAAACCCATGAAAGTTTTCTGGAATTTCTTCAAATCTGTCTAAATCCTACATTATCTAAATAAATCATTCGTTTGTTCTTAATTTTTTGCATCAACTCTTTCAATATTTAAACATTATTTATTTCTATTTTCGGAGAAGACTGTTGGATTTGTTGAAGATTTGTTTGAAGAGTATTCAACTTTTTTAATTATTAAATCATTATTCTTTACTTCAGTAACTTTTTTAGTTTATTTATTAATTTTTTATAATATTTTCCAAGAAAGATTAAATAATTTTTGAAGTTTTCAATTAAACATGTTGCATTTTGAACGTTCTAATTTGAGTACATTACTGGGTCATTCAAATAACCCTCGGAATTCAACGTGTGTAAACTGCGCGTTTCAAAGTTGTTAATTACTCTATATTGCTATGTATTTAGTATAGTCGTAACCAGTAATATCCATCGGCTGTTTGTTATACACTGATCCTGAAGTGTAAATTAAAAAAAAATGACAGAATTCAACGAGATTTCCAAACCTTTTCATGGATCTCATAATATTTTGACGGATTTTAAAGGTTTCAGGACATTACAAAAGTTTTTGGGTATTTTGATCGATTCCAAAGGATGACGAGAGGCTTTACAGATTTCAAGAGTTGATTTTATTAATATCTGTCTATATTTTGAAGGATTGTATAGGATTTAAAGAGACTTCGAGGAATTTAATCAGATTTCAAGAGATTTTACGATGTTTTAAGAGACAACGAAGAATTTCGGCGGAATTTCGAGAAGTTTTAAAGAATTAAGAACGACTTCCGCGGATCACAAAGAATTCAAAGGATTTTAAGAGATTTCAAGATTTTAAGAGATTCCGAGATATTTCTAAAGAAAACTTGGGATTTTCAATAATTTAAAAAGGATTTCAACAAATGCCGAAGTATTTTACCCAATTTTGAAGAATGTCAGAGGAATTTAATGGGTTTTAGAAGATTTTAAAGAATTTAAACCAATTTTAAGAGATTCAAAGGGGTTGTGATGATTTCATGGATTGTCAAAGGATCTTCAGAGATTTTAAAAGATTTAAAAGTTTATCTACGGATTTTCGAAAATATTTTAGGATTTCAAAAGATTTAACGGAATTTCGAAGGAATTTCGAATATTATATATTATTTTGAGAAATTTCCAGTAATTTCCATGGCGTTTAAAAGATTTTAAGGCATGTCAAAAGATTCAGGAAGATTCCCACGGATTTTAAATATTTCAAGGGATCTCGTAATATTTCATAATATTTCACGAAACTTCAAGGATTTTGACCGATTTTTAGATATTTTAAGGGATTTCCACGGATTCTAAAGGATTCTAAGGAATATTCGTGGGATTTCAAGATTTCGAGAGATTTTAAAGATTTCATGGAATCTTGATGAATTTCAAGGGGTTTTCACAGTTTTTAAAGGAGTTCCAGAGATTTCTAAGGAGCTTAACCTTTTTTAATGGATTTCACCAGATTATATACATTATCCATGGAATTGAAAGAATTTTGAGGAATTTTCGAATGATTAAAAAACTTTAAGAGATTTATAAAATTTTCAGAAGAGTTTATGGGATTTCAAGGGATTACAAAGATTTCCAGGAATTCGACAAAATTTCACCTAATTAAAAAACACTTTTGGTCTAGATTTTGTGTGTGATTCTTGTTTTTTAGGACAATATTTACTTAAAATAGTGTAAAATATAATATTTCGAGTGCAAAGGCTACGAAGTTTGTAGAGGAAAAAATTCCCATGTTAATTTGAACTAATTCTATTAAATCCATACTATAGACAAAATTCGAACCCTAAAAAAAATGTTCATTAGTTAGAAATCTATGCTTTTTGGGGCGTGACTGAAAAATCCCGAAAAATAACATTTTCGACATTGTAAGCTTTCCGAATTGGAAAATTTTTGAATAATAAAATTCCCGACGGAAAATCGTTGAATCATGAAATATCCGAATTATAAAAATCCTTAATTTAAACAATTAAACATTTTTCACATACACTTCATTTCTTCATTGAAAATTTATTTATCCGCGAATATATTTTTTACAATCTTTGTTATGTTTAAGTTAAACGATAATTTTAGAAACATTGAAAATCATTTTTTTTCATGAAAATATTTCATTACTGTATTTTTCATAAAAGAATAACATTTATAAAAAAGTTTAATTGTTCATATTCAAGAATTTTATTATTTGGGAATTTTTAAATTGGGTAATATTATAAACTGACGAGAATTTCATTATTCAGGAATTTGTCAATTCGGTAATATTATAAATTGTTTGGGAATTTTCCATTTTTGGAATGTTATTATTCGTTAATTTTCCAATTGGGATTTTTCAGTCGTCCACTTTTGGGACTTAGAAATAATGAATTTTTCAATATTTAATGTTTCCAAATTAAAATTATTTAATGTAAAGGTGATCATTTTTTCTAATTAATGTGATTGACAATAGACGTTTTCAAACATTTAACTATTTAAATTGAACATTTTTCAATCGAAAAGATTTCATACCAAAATTAATCAAATTTGAATTTATGAATGCTTCAAACTTTTTTTTTATTCATAAATATTTAAAACGTAACGTTTTTTCACTGCTGAAAGGCCTCAAAATCTTTAATTTTCACATTTATCTAGTTTTTTATGCAGAAGAAAAGAGCTATTTTATATTTAATATACATATTTTTTCAATAAAAAAATAAGAAATTGAGAAGCTACACTAATTTTTATCCAGATAAAGCGATATAAAATCATAAAATGGAAAATTTCGGGTGTTCTGCTTCACCTCACATTGTCCCACTTAGCCCCGTTTTATGGTATTTATTATTAGGCTGTGGGTACTGGGGTGGTTCTTAGTTATACTTGGATCAAAATATTTTTTAGAAATTCTTGGCTTACACCTCCCAGTTTAGTTCAAATACCCAAAAACCCAATCTCCTCCAAATTTGAGCCAAACCAGTTATTATTAACCCGTTTTTCAAGTTCATGGAGTTTTCCATTGATTTAACATGGGGAAAATGCAGCTTTTTATTAATATACGACTTGTACGCGGTGATACGTTACAAATGATTCTGGATGGCAGTATCTCGTTTAAAATTCATCAAAGAATAAATTATAACTGTTAAAGTTGGATAATTTTTATAAACTCACATGAGTCTCCAAAGAATGTTCCATGAATGACAAAATTAGAATTTTATCATAGTATTGAGGTTTCTTAACGCTGTTTGACATTTCTTTGTCCATAAATTATTATCAATCGATCAGTTGAAAATACCCAGTAATTTTTAACTGATTTTTAATTGTTTGAACAATTCAAATTTGTTTAAACATGTAGAATTATTTTTAAAAATCAAAGTAGTGCTTAAACATATTAAAATCTGACAAAAAGTTTGTGAAATAAAACTTTCTCCTGCTTTTTCTCGCTAAACTGAATACTCAAACAAATAGGTATTACTAAAATAGTTGTGAAATTATTATTGTATTATAATCATTGATAGAAAACTCATGATATCTAGAAAACATATTCATTTCGCGACTTAGCTGGAAAAAATGAAATGTTAAGCAAATCAAAATGGTTTGCACAAGTAAAAACTAGTTAAAAAAATTACTGGTTATTATGAAAATATTTATTGATTATGATTTATAAAAAAAAAATAAAAAATCATTGATAAACCTCAATATTACATCAAATTTAAATTTTTGACTTATGAGGTATTCTTTGGGGGTCAATATGGCTTAAAGATCATTTAACTTTCAAAGTCACTATCGAACGGGGTAATTTCGAATATGTGGGGTAATTTCGGACACCCTAAATTCCGTAAATTGATAGGATAAATTACTCAAAACTCTTCCAAGAATCTGGAATCAGTTGAAGCCTTGAGTGGGTCTAGATTCTGATTAAAACCATCCACTTTAAGAAATTTAAACCATCAATTTAGGAATGTCCGAATTTAGCCCACATGCCCGAAATGACGCCGTGTGAGGGTATTATTGATTCTTATTTTTTGACAAATTCTGAACAAAGTACTGCAATAAAGTTTGGTTGGCCCTGATTTAATTTCCTTTCAAAAGACAATAATGGACCTGGAAGAAGAATCTCTGAATTTCTAAAACAGTGAATTTTCAAGGGCAGTTTTTCTCGGCTTGGCAGAGAAAAATATCGTCGTTATTAACGGTTGGCTGCGACGCTCAACGTGAGAACTGAGTGCTGTGAAAGTCAAAAGTTTTCTGCCATAATGTTCTTTTTTAGCGTCTTCGAAAGTGTTGACTGATTGCGCTTTGATCACAGTTGGTGAAGTTTGCAACATCCACGTCAGTCTGCTCAATCTGATATTAAAATAATAATCGACGCTTAGGCCAAAATTAAAAAGTTTGTGTGTGTTTTTTTGTTATATACATGCCACCTCAGAAACAAGTATCACTTTGAGGTGCAGGCTAAAGTTTGCACTCTAGAAATTGTGTTTTGGGGATGCCTTTTGAGTATTTTCATCGAATCTGAAAAAAACCGTTATCATCCTTTTTAAAGTAACTCGATATTTGTTTTTTTTTTCATCAATTCATGTAATTTTTTTTCAAAAAGAACAAGTAATAAGTACAGTTTCCTCTGATAAAAACCTTTAAGTTTGCAACCAAAAAAAGGTCTTGCGTGATTAATATTGATTGACTTCTGAAAGGCAAAAAAAGCTCACAAATCGCTCAGAAAAATGTCCTGCTGTGACAAAAGGCTGTTTTTTGACGTACAAAGAATTTCCTCTCAAATTTAAGGTTCAGAGGATTTTCATTTGTCTCAACAGGAATGCTTTTGCAGCAAAAATTTTCCTCATGCAACTTTACCTAATCTAGCAGCCAGACGATGCTTTTGTTTCAAGTCAATTTTTTGTTTGAGTGACTTTCCGAACGATTAATCTTTTCTTTTCAAACAATATCTTGTTCCCTGTACGTCCTACATAAAACTTGTATGTAAATTAATTATTGCAGCCTAAATTATCTTTAAAATAAAATAAAAAAATTGATTCTAGCTCTTACAGAACATCAGTTATAGTTTCTTATAGCAGGTTGGAAAAGAAAATCGTTAGAAGTCAAGGTTTAAAATTGTCATTTGGAGAAAATGTATAAGTCCTTTATTGGTACTTCATATATTTATAATGTATAAATACAGTAAATGAGTTTTTGCATGACATTAGTGAATGAAAAATTCATTGAATTGTTGCACTGAAACAAAACGGTTACAATAATTCGATTATTCAATTTGTAAAAAGAATTCCACAAAAAGCAGCTCACTATAAGAGACAATAACTGATGTTCTGTAAGCACTAGAATCAATTTTCTTAAGTTTTAGAGGTTATTTAATCTGCTTTGATTAATTTTCATACAACTTTCATTTAAGATGTATAGGGGACAAGATATTCTTTGAAAAGGGAAAGATTAAACCGTTTTGTTAACTGGAAAATTTCTTCAAGACGTCATAACTTCAGAGCAATTTATGCTAGAAAATTATCTTTATTTTAATTGTTCGGAAATTTGTAAACTTTTTTTTTTAAGTTTCACGTAAAATGCACCAAAAACGTAGAATTGAACAAACTGATTTTTTCAAAATAGGTAAAAATAGTCAGGAGGGATCCCCAAAACATAATTTCTAGGATACAAACTTAATCCTGCTAATTTAAGGTAAACTTGGTTCTAAGGAGGCGTGTATATTTACTGAAAGGTCCATTCATTTTTTATTTAGTGAATCAAAATGAAACTGTATTTTGAGTAAAATACGAAAACATTTTCAATTTAATTCTGTCGTCCCTTATTATTTTTCTTGTTTCAAAGAATCGATTGTATGCTCATCAGGGTGCCCGATGAAAATTCGAATTTAGTAAACGCTACCTCTTTAATTTCTTTCTTTCAGTAAAAAATTTGGCCATAAATGTTATTTTATTTTTGAAAACTTGTTTTGAGGTCTCGCTAGGCCGTTTTGGTTCTGGAAATTAATTTTCTTTATTTAAGTTTTTATAAAAATACCCACTAAAGGCTTAAAATTCATTAACTCTCAGAAAGTATTTATTATTCATTGAGAAATTAGCCCAAAAATTGTATAAAACAAAAAAGTTTTTTGAAGATATTATTGGGCTTACAATATGGAAATTTGTAATTTGATTACAATTAATAAAATTTCTGACTGACTCCTAAATATTCGTTTTTGTGGAATAATATGGACAGAATTTCTTTTAAAATTTAAAAGAGTATATTCTCCAGAATGAATAAATTTAAGATATTTATATCGAGTGATAGAAGAAAACCTTGAATTTAGGAATGGCTGTGTCTAGTCGCTCTGAAAAATTGGCGGAGTTGGAAAAGGGAATGGATTAGTCGTCCCAAAATTTCGGGAAGACTAGACACTTCGTTTAGAAATACAAAAAATGAAAAAACGTTTTTAAATATTCTGAAGATTCCTATAGTGCTTTCACATGTGATTTCAGCTATAATTTACCTTAAATGGATGTAAGCTCATTTTAATTAATGTCGAGTTTGGTGCAATTCTGCGTTTCTATAAGTTTCGATAAATTTTTTTTCTCACCGATTTTATTAAACTCATAATTGCTGAAAACAGTATCAAATAATAGAAGCAAAAAAAGCTAGAAAATATAACTTTTTTGCTTGTATTAAACTTAATTCTATTATTATTTTTACATGTGAAATATGCTATGGAATATGCTAAATATGCTAAATGAAAAACAAAGAGAAAAACTTAGCGAAACTTATAAAACCAGTATAAATATCTTATACCCTTTACAGGTAAATTATAACTTAAAATACTTTCTAAAATAATATAGGAATCTTTGAACTACACTCAAAAAATGTTTGTTAGAATGAAACAAATTATTTCTTCGATATAGGGACAAATAAATCATTGTTCAACTTGAAGAACTTTTATTCGAATGAAACAAATTCTATTTTCGATATAGGGTCAAACAATTGTTTGTTTGATTTAAACAAACCATTCCAAGCCCGATAGTGACTTCAAAATTTTGTTGTTATATGAAATTCAGGGCTTATTTCTCAAATAATCACAAATACTTTTCAAAGGTGGAAGAACTTTTTAGTATTTTTTCACTAAAAGTAAGAAATTTAGGTGGTAGCGTTTGAAAAATTCAGAAATTCAATTTTTTGCTAGGCACTCTAGTAGTAATTTCCAACTCATGTTCAGTTTTAAGTTCTGTCTCATTGTTTTTTTTACTATATTATTGATTTAAGTAATCCTTATTCAAAAAATAGGTGTGTCACGAAAATCCCGAAGGCATTGTTGTCGCTTTTCCTCAATGTCGACTGGGTAATTTGAAAAACTCAAAGGAAATAATGTTGTTAAATTCACACGCATAATTAAGAATTTCAGTTTAAGTTGAAGGGCAGTGACAAAAAATGTCACATTTCTGTACATAATAAAACTGACGAAAATGTAAGATTTGCTAATCTACAATTTTATTATTTACCAAAAGCCAGACATATTCAGCAGAATTAAAATTTATATTCGACATGCGCAAAAGTAACTTTATTGTCAAATATCAATCAAAAGTTTATTTTTTGCAACAGGTGCATAGTTACCATTTTCAAATATTTTCATTGTATTATTCAAATTGAAATATTTATTTTTGAAAACCAAAACTTACTCGAAGAAAATAATCAATCTTCGACCGAAAAAATGCATTTTTAACCCAATAGTTGAATTTTTAAATCAAAAGATTAATTTTCTACAAAAAAGACAAATTTTCAACAAAGTATTTAAATTTTCTACCAAACAGATACATTTTTCACCAAGAAGATTAAATGTCTATAGAAAAAGAATAATTTTCGACAATAAAATGGAATAGTTAAATTTTCGTTGAAAAAAAAAAATTTTATTAAGAAAAATGAATTTTCAACCAAAAAGATAAATTTTCAACAAAAAAGATTAATTTCTGACAAAATACATACATTTTTAACCATTTTTTAATATTTTAAAGCAATTTTCAAACGAATATTAAATTTTGCACCAAAGAAATGAATTTCCAAACAAAAAGATGAATTAGTCACTAAGAAGATTAATATTCTAACAGAATAGACATAGTTTCAACAAAAATTACATACATTTTCAAATGAACAGCTGAAATTTCAACTAAAGAAGATAAATGTTGAACTAAACATGGTATAGTTGAATTTTCAGTTTAAAACATTTCCTTTCAACAAAAAAAGATCGAATTTTCAACAAAATAGTTAAATTCTTAAGCAAGGTAATTAATTTTTAACTAAAATGATGAATCTTCAATAAAAAACTAAACTTTCAACCCAATAATAGAATTTTAAACAAAAAAGATGAATTTTCATCCAAGAAGATTAAATTTCTATCAAAAAAGATAAATTTTTGATAAAAAATGGAATAGTTACATTTCTCGTGAAAAAATTAACTTTCAATAAAAGAAATTAATTCTTAATCGACGAAATGAATTTCCATAAGAATAGATCAATTTTCAACAACAACAAAAAAAAAATAATTTTTAACAAAATGCATGAATTTTCAAGCGAATATTTGAATTTTCTACCAAAAAAGTGAATTTTCAACCAAGAAGGTAAGTTAGTCACCAAGAAGATTATTGTTCCACAAAAAAGACACAGTTCCAACAAAATACAGCAATTTCTAACCAAATAGCTGAATTTTCAACTGAAGAAGATGAATATTGAACCAAACATGGAAATGTTAAATCATTAGTGAAAAAAATTAATTTACAACTATAAAAAACTCTGAACAAAATAGTTACATTTAAAAAAATAGGGTTTTTAACTAAAATGATGAATAATCAACAAAAAAATTGATTTTCTAACAAAGTAGATCCACTTTCAAGTAAGTAGTTGAACTTTGAACCAAAAAATGTTTTTCCTCTAAAGTGTCAACTTTTGAAGTGTAATTCGTCACATTCTAGGATTAGGGTATAAAGAGAGAAATTTTTCTCAATCTTATCATGCACATAAATGTTAAATTTTGATTACTGCTGAACATTAAAATATAAAATTTTGATATGAAAATAAAATAATTTAATACGCCTATATGAAAAATATATCTCCACAAAACGTGATGAATGTAATCTTATAGAAAAATCGAATCAAATTCAAATAGTCGAATTTAAAGAATTGTAAGTTAATAAAAAAATGGTGTCATTCATATTGAATTTACTGGAATTTTCTCTCTACAATAAAGAAACTTCTCTAAATCATATGGTACAACGTTTTCAAACCATATAATATTTTCTATAAAATCTATAAAAAAATGTTCTAGTACCATATAAAATAAGAAAAGTTATAAAAATATCGTTCAAAATAATAAATTTTGTATTTTGCTACGTCGAAAATGAATATTAAACGCGTTTTTCGTTAAAAAATACAGAATATACTTTTATTGATTTTTTTTTTTGTCAATAAAAATAAAAATATGAAGGAATAACAAATAAGAGAATATTTATCGATGACTGAGTATCTTACACATTAGCAATCAATAAAACTGTATGCAGAGTGAAAAAGAAATTTTACGACTAGAAAACGTAGCTGATCGAAGAATGGATGCGTCCGAACGTCCTTAACCATGACACATTGTACAATGTCATGGAACTGAAGGGACGGGAATTTCAATATAGATTTTACCATCGTTATTTTTTCTTCATCATAAAAACATTTTATGTCGATGGTTCTAATGCAAACCCTAAATTACTGTCATGGTAATAGTGAAAAAACATAATTACTGTCGGCAGTAGAAAAAGGCTAGTTCAGCCGTTTAAGTAGAAAAATGCAGCTTTGACCGGCCCTCGATCTTCCGCATGAGCAAAATGTTTTTTTATACAATTCTTTCCACTTGTATTTTAAAGAATTTATGTAAAATTTGAGTTCAATAATTATAAGCGCTATATTTTTTATTATATTTTCAAAATGTACAAAAAAAGTTATGTTTTAAAAATCGTAGGAAAGTATGTTTTTGAAAATTACAATAACGTTACATTCGTAAATACAAATCAATTACATTCGTAATCGCTAGTTTAAATTGAAATAAACTTATGTTTATATTATCTCTTATGAGTTAAGTATTTTGAAAATAAAAGGCTTTTAAAAAGGCATATATTAAATAATATTTGAACTTCAGTGGAAAAAGTATCCTCTATCATAATTTTTTTATGAATAAATCACTTACCAAAAAAGCATTTCCTATGAATCGACATCTATTTTTCACAAACATAAATTATTTTTTATTACTTAAATAAAAAGTGGAAGAAATATTTGCAGTCTTTTTGAGTTCACGATAAATAAAAAACACGAGATTTGAAAATAAACCCGAAATCTTGAAGTCACTTTAGTACTTTTTTTAAACGCGTGTTGATTGATAAGCTATTTTTCGAAAAAGCTTGTCGATAAAAGACCACGCCATGCGTCGCGGTGCCGCGGGCCGACTGACAGGAAGTCTATCTCTTCACCGCTGGCGTCTCGACGCTATACCTTTCTCCCTCCCTCAAACTCTTTTTCTCTCTCTCTTTCTCGCTCATTCTCTCCTCCCTCTGACCGCCAAGAATCCTGAGGATGCGCTTTCGAATCCACGTGGTGCGCAAATGTACGTGTTTGTAACCGACTGCACCGGAAGTTTTTCTTATGATCGTGCAGCAGATGACATGAGATTCAAATCGAAATCAGTCAAACCTAAATTATTCATTCTGATCACAATCATCAATAATTAAATAATAATAAATCAATACCAGCTATCGATTTATCCTATATAAAAAAGTCCTATATAAAAAAATAGTCTTATATGAAAAATAGGTGTAACGAAATTCTCGAAAATCTCGCTCATTTTTGCTGATTACCTGATTGGTCGCATACTGCGTGAATATGACTTTAAGCGGCTGTTTTCAGTTTGTCCTCTTGAATTTTTGAGAATTTTGTAAACCGCAATTTCCAAATGAGGAATTTTAATTCTAAACAGTTATTTTTAAAAAAGAAACTTTGAATTATTGTAAGTTATTCTTTAATAATAAATATAACAATATTCTGTTCTTAAAATGTTGGCTAAAAGTTTTTAAGATGACAAAAGTTTCTCAAATAAGTAGTTCTGTTTGATGATAAAAATTATTTCTAAATGTTTCTAAACATTATTGATGGAAGAGAAAATTTAAATTTTAATTATTTTTTGATATTGGGAACTCGTTCTGTTCTCATCATTTTGTTACCAGACTATAATTTGTAAGACTATAGGTGACGACAAAAAACTGTCGGTACCGATAACCAAAAACTTACCAGTACCATCAAATTTTGAACAAAATGTGTTTTTTTGAACATTTTGAAGCTTTTTAAGGATTTTAAAGGTTTAAAGACACTGCAATTTTTTCTTAAGATTCCAAGGTAAATTTAAAGTAACTTTTTTTTAAAGAATTATTCAAAGTAAATATTTTAAAAGATTTCGCAACATTTCAAATAATGTCCTAAAATTTCCGAAAAGAATGTAGAAGATTTCAAAGCAAAATTCTTCAATTTTGCAAGATTAAAAAATTTTAGAAAAAATTCGACTAATTTTAAGAGATATTTAGAAATTTTGAAAGGATACAAGAATCATTGTATTCAAAACATAATGTAGATTTTTGAAGATTTCTAACAACAAATTTTAAAGCTTTTCAAGAATTTTAAAATGTTTCAAGACAATAATCAAAAATGTCTTAAGATTTCTCGGAAATTTAAAAATGATTTTTTATTTTACAACATTTATTTTGAGAAAATATTTACAAAGATTTCATAACATTACAAAGGATTTCAAAAATTATGAAAAAAGAGTCTTATAATTATAATTATAATAAAGAAAATTATGAATAGCGTAAAAGTTTCTTTCTTTCTTGACTGAAAAATCTGTTTTGGTTGAAAATTCAATAATTTTGTCGAAAATTCGTCTTTTTGGATGAATTAAAATTTTCTTGATTTAAAATTGAAAATATTTTGTAGTTTAATTATGAACTATTATATTTTTCGTTAAGAATTCATCTTCTTTGGTAGAAAAGTCAATTACTTGTTTAAAAGTTAAACTACTTTGTAAAAAATTCAGTTGTTTGGTTGAAGATTTATCACTTTAGTTCAAAATTAATTTTTTTATTGAAAATGTAACCATTTTGTTGAAAATTTGTCTTTTCTGGCAGAAAATTAATATTCTTGGTTGAAAATTCATCTTTTTGGTTGAGAATTGAATTTTTTTATGAATTCAACTGATTTTTATTCATGATTAAAATAGTTTTGGATTTAAATATCAACCATTACATTTTTTGTTTATAATTGATCTGTTTTGGTTAAAAATGCAACTACTTGGTTAGAAATTGAACTATTTGTTGATAAGTCATTTTTTGGTTGAAGATTATCAATTTAGTGCAAAATAAGTCTTTTATGGTAGGAAATTAATCTTTTTGATAAAAGATTGATGTATTTGATTGAAAATTTAAATTATTTGGTTGAAAATGATGTTTTTTGTGAAAAATACATATTTTCGGTAAGAAAACATTCAATTTATTGTAGAATATATGTCTCTTTTGGAAAATATTGAATGATTTTTGGTTAAAAATACAACTGGTTGAAAATTAACCTATATTGGTCGAGGATTCAACTATTTTGTTGACATTTTTTTATAAATCCAGTTGTTTTTTATTCAAAATTAACATCTTTTTAGATTGAAATATCAACTATTACATTTTTTTGAGAATTCATATTTTTTGGTTAAAAATGCAGCTACTTGGTTAAAAGTTGAACCAATTTGTTAAAAAGCCTTTTTTTAATTCAAGTGTTTGGTTGAAAATTCACTTTTTCATAAAAAATTCATATTTTTGGGTTGGAAACTTAAACTTTCTTGTAGAAAATTTGCCTTGTTTCGAGAATATTTTATGCTTTTTGGTTCAAAATACAAGTGATTGAAAATTAATTTTTTTGGCTGAGAATTCAACTATTTTGTTGAAAATTTTTCTTTTTTGAATGACTTCAACTATTTTTCATTAAAATAACGTTTTTTTGGATTGTAATATCAATTATTGATTTTGATTGAGTATTAACTTTTTTTTCAAATTTTTATTTGACACATCTGAAATTTTCATAAAGCTTTTTGAATTTTCCCAATATTATTACGAAAATTATATTTATACAACCTTAAAAACAAACAAAAAAATACACCTCAAAAATAAATAGTTATTCGAAAATTTTATTTTGCCATCCATGAAACTAGGTATGGAACAAAATTATTTATCGACAATCTCGCACTCATTGTTCTTGAATACCTGATTGGTGGCATACTGCGTGAATATGACGTTAAGTGACTGTTGTTAGTTTATTCTTTAGAATTTTTATGAAATTTTGTAAATTGAAATTTCCAAATGAGGATTTTTCATTCTACAAATTTATATATGAAAGAGAAACTTTAACTTGCGACTGATACTTTAATAATAAAGGCAACCATTTTGTTCTCAACATCTTTGTACCAGACTAAAATTTATAAACTATTTCACACATTCTAAGAGTTGAGAAAAATGAAATTATGGACAAAAACTTAGAATTTCTTAGTTTGAGAAATAAATAAAATGTAGGTAACGACAAAAAAATTGTCGGTACCCGTATCCAAAGAATTACCGGTAACGACCAATTTTAAACAAAATTTATATTTTTGAAAAATATGAATAAAATTTGGACGCTTTTCAAGGATTTTTGAAGTTATAAGTCAGTACAATTTTTTTCTCAAAATTCTAGGGATAATTTAAATTAATATTTTCCTGGAAAATTAATTTAAAGAAAAGATTTAAAAAGATTTTTAATGATTTCCTAAAATTTCGGAAAAGAATGTAGATGATTTCAAAACGAACATTTTTAATTTTGCAAGATTACAAAATTCTAAAAAAATTCGAATAAGTTTAAGAGATATTTAGAAGTTTTGAAAGGATACAAAAATAATTTTGATAAAAACAAAATGTAGATTTTGGAAGATTTCGAACGAAAAATTTAGAAGATTTCCAAGAGTTTTGAAATGTTTCAAGAGAATAAAAATTTTTTCTCAAGACTTTTGATTTTTCAACATTTATTTTAATAGAATAATTAAAAAGTGTGAAAACCATTCAAAATGATTTCCTAAATTATCAAAAAGGAATCTGGATGAGTTGTAGTTTTTTGATTTTTCAAAATACTTAAAACAAAATATAGATTTTTAAAGATTTCCAAATAAAATTTTTAAGTTTTTTAAAGATTTTGTTAGGTTTGAAAATAAAAAAAATTTAATTTTTTTTCAAATAAATTTTCAGAGAATATTCAAAAAGATTACAAATCATTACAAAAGATTTGCAATTGTCAAAAATGACTCCAGAAGATTTTCAAACAATTTGATGAATAATTCGAGTCAGTTAAAAAGATATTTAGGAATTTTGAGAATTTTCGCAGAGATTAAAAATATTTTAAAACTTTGAAAGATTTTCGAAAATTTATCAAAAATTCTTAAATTTTTTTCTAGCATCAAAAAGTCTTTAATACATTTTAAACTAAACCAAGACAATTAAAAACTAAACAGTCATTTGTAATTTTTATTTTGTATTAAAAATTACTTTTTCCTTTAAATGATAATTTGCCTATATTTTTCTTGTTAACTCAAAAATCCTTTTTGGGTTGCAAAATCAACAATTTTGTTGAAAATGCGTCTTTCTAGTTTCAAAATTCATCTCTTCTGATAAAAATTTCATCCTTTTTTATTAAAATTACAAATGTTTGGTTTAAAATAAAAATATTTTTTGGCTGAGGTTTCAACTATTTTGTTGAAAAATTGTCTTTTTGGATGAATTTAAATCATTTTGATTCAAAATTAAATCGTAGATCGTGGAACGAGTGGGGTATAGTTCCATATAGCGTCATTAGCGCCCACGTGGCGGAATATGGAACTATACCACGCGAGTTGCACACACTATTTTTGCCCCGGGGTGCGCAATATGCCACAATGCGAATCGAAAACCGCTGTGAAATATGGCATATGCCGTGCATTCGTGATGAAAATAATTTTTTTGTTAAATTATCTTACTCAAGTCTTAGTTTAATTCATCATTTTTCATTGAAAATTTAATTACTTGGTGAAAAGTTAAACTGCCCTGTTAAAAAGTACATTTTTTGGTTGAAGATTCTTCATTTTAGTTGAAAATTTGTATTTTTCTATGAAAATTAATGGAAATAATAAAAATAATGGTTGAAAATTGAATTATGTGGTTGAAAATTAACTTTTGTGTAGAAAATTCGTCTCTTTTGGGAAGTATTTAATTTTGTTGCTGTTAAAAATACAAGCGGTAGAAAATTAATCTTTTTTGATTGAGGCTTCAACTACTTTGTTAAAATTTTTTTATTATTTGGAAGACCTAATTTGATTTTTATTCAAAATAAACATATTTTTTGATTGAAATATCAATTATTACATTTTTTGTTGAGAATTCATCTTTTTTTTTTTTGAAAATTCAACTACACTCCAAGTCCCATATAATAACAGTTTCGGGGGTTGCTTCACACTGGCCTTGTTACTAAATTGGTACCCTCGAAACTCGACTGAGTAGTCGCGCATGCCGCCCTTCCGAGGCGTGGGGCAGCTGTTCTAGGAATTACAAAACCGGACCGCCTTCTATGGGACCTGAAGTATATTTGATTGAAGGTTATGTTTTTTGTTGAAATTTTGTTGTAGCATATTTGAAAATTTCAAAAATATTTTTGAATTTTCTCAAGATTCTTAGGAATCGAGCATGATGCTAGTTTATAATAAAGCCAATTATACTCATGATATGTTATTTTCTTTTTAATATATCTGAGTCTATCCATTTCTATGCTAATCCATTCTACAGCTATATCGTTTTATTGATTTCAATCCTATTATATTCTATATCTATCTGCTATCAATTTTGATCCTTTTCTTCTTTTCCAAAATGATATCCCTTTATATTTAAATCGATTCTAGACCTGTTGTACTATTCATTTATCTCCTAATATATTATTTTGCCGTGCCAATGAAATAAAGTGTATCTGCTGTTCGAATAAGTTATCTGTCATTTTTAAAAATCCTTAAAATCGGATTTAAATAGTTGATTGAATCCATTTAAAATCAGACAGGGTTCTACACTTAGAATCGCAAAATCTCTCGGGGACGGAATAGGTTTTTTTAGAGGAAATTAGGCGAAACGTTTTCTTCCGCTTTGCAAAAAAAATTGTAAGAAGTTATGCTATTTGAATTTTGTGCTTTATTTTTCCAAAAACTCAAATCACAGCAAATTTTAATAACTTAAAATTTTACATTTAATAGAATTTTTTCCACATATCGTTTTTAGATTTTTTGAATGAAAATTAGAAATAGGGTGATGGGTACAATGGTTGGCCACCCCCAAATGATTGACCATTTGCTTTAACTATGCGTAATTAAAGAATAGTTACAGGTAAAACTACTCTCTAAATCTGAATTAGTAGAAAAGTACTAATTGTTAGCATTTTTCTACTGATTCAAATAGTACCGATTCTTTTACTAGTAATTGGTAAAAATCTACTATTTCAACAAGTAACTAACTAAATGAATTAGTAACTATATCTACTAAAGGATACCACTACTAAATGAATTGGTAAACGTATTGCTGGTTACTTTTTTAAACGGTAGTTTCAAGTAAATTAAAAAACCTATTTTACAGTGAAGATAATTTTATTAAAATACATTAATCTATGAATTTAAATAATAATAATTCAAAGAAATTTCCATTTTATCTTCTTATACTTAAAACTCAGTGCATATTTATGTCAAATTAATGTGGGTCCTTTATTAAATTCAATTTGAACCGTTTCAAATTCCTAAAGATCATAGTAAAAATATTCCATTTTAAACAAGATAGGTGATTTTCAACCAACCAGTTGAATTTTGAACCAAAAAGATTAAATTTGTACCAAAAAAAGACGATTTTTTAACAAAATTCATGAATTTTCAACCAAATAGTTGAATTTTGAACTAAAAAACATAAGTTTTCAACCAAAAATGAAATAGTTAAATTTTGAGTTAATAAATTAATTTTCTAGAAAGAAACAACAATTTTTATTCTAAAATGATGAATCTTTAACTGAAATAGATTAATTCTGATCCAAAAGGATGCATTTTTAAGGCAAGAATAACTTTCAACCAAGTAGTTTTTATCTTCAATCTAAAAGATAAAATTTCAACTGAAATCATGAATACTTAACTGGAATACTTGAATTTTCAACCAAAAAGATAAGGTTTTAAACAAGAAGGTTAATTTTAAAACATAAAGAATAATTTTATACCAAAAAATAAGTTTTTTCAAGAAAAGATATGAATTTTTAACTAAAAAAGACAAACTTTCAACCAAATAGTTTAATTTTCAGTTAAAAATAGAGAATTTCCAGAAACAAAAAAAATTTTTAAGTAAAATGATACATCTTTAACTGAAATAGATTAATTCTGATCCAAAAGAATGCATTTTTAACAAAAGAATAACTTTCAACCAAGTAGTTTTTATCTTCAATCTAAAAGATGGAATTTCAACTAAAATTATGAATACTTAACTGGAATACTTCAATTTTCAACCAAAAAGATAAAGTTTCAAACATGAAGGTAAATTTTGGAAAATAAAGAATAATTTTCTACCAAAAAATAAGTTTTTTCAAGAAAAGAGATAAATTTTCAACTAAAAAAGACAAACTTTCAACCAAATAGTTTAATTTTCAGTTAATAAATTATTTTTACATAAAAAAACAAACTGGGAAAATAAAGAATAATTTTCTACAAAAAAATAAGTTTTTTCCAGAAAAGAGATGAATTTTCAACTG
>JAABKJ010001267.1:0-31160 GCA_011634705.1 Andricus grossulariae | reverse complement strand
CGAGCCAATCGACCGGACATCGTAATGCGAGAAAAAAAGGTGGAAGAGTCTACATCATCGACATTGCTTGTCCACTTGACCGAAATTTGTAGGCAACCTATACAACCAAGATCCACAAGTATAGCGAGCTAAGGCATGAAGTAAAGATAATATGGAGGAATGTGAAACATGCATCAATTCATCATATTGTGATGTTGGCTGCAGACAATGTGCACGCAAGATGCACTAAACATCTTCAACATTTAGGAGTCAGTAGGGTACTGGCACCAGCTCAGAATGCGGTTTTATTAAACACCTGTCGCCTTGTAAGAAACTTCCTAGACCATCAGGAAGCAAGCGACTAAAAACCTATAGAGTGATACATGGTAGCTCTAAGAATGCATCCAGAGGCAACTATTGTCATTTCCAAACTCGCAAACCGCTGTGTAAGCATAGCAGCGGTAAAAGACGAACTGCAAACTGGACCTACAACATTATCGCAAATGATTTCAAACATCGTATTAAATTAACTAATTACATCCTCATATCATCAGTCACTTGACTTAATCCATGGCTATGATGGAAAACTGGGTTCTTTTTAACCCGAGAACAAGTTTGAAAAAAAAAAACGCTAAAGAAATTCGAGATTTTTAAAGCTTGTAAATTTTATTATTTTAAACAAAAATAATTGGATTTATATGTAACAATTGTTTGTTTAAGAATACAAATTCCTGATGTGAAACGATAAAGTAACATAATATTGTTTGAAGGTTATCAATCTTCTTTGAAATATAATTTTTTTTATTAAAAATACTGATTTCCGACAAAAAACTTTAGATAATTCAAAATAAAAGATTCTAAATCTTATTAAAAGCATAATGATTTTTGTTTGAAAATGTCAAATTATGATGTGAAATTACAAAGTTACCAAGATTGTTAAGAAATTATGAAGCTTCGTTGAAATCTAATGATTTTTTAATATAAATTCCAATTTCCGACGAAAAATACTAATAAAATCCGAAATTTTACAAACTAGATTGCCTGTGAAAAATGTTAGTATAACCCTTAACTGTTAAAAAATTACAAATATTTTTTGAACTATAACGATTTTGATTTTAAGATACTAATCTTTGGCGTAAAAATTTAACATAACCTAAAATTGTTAAAATTTGTGAATGTTGTTTAAATTACTTTTTTTTAAACTGAAAATACCAACTTTCGACAAAAACTCTAATTTATACAAAATTTATCAAATACTTTAAATTCTGTTCAAATCATGATTTTTTTTATAAAATGTTAATTTTTGGTGCGAAACGTAACACTAACGAAACAGAAAAAAGTAAATTATTGAAAAAACTTTAATCTTCGAAAACTAATAATATAACTAACATATATAATATAATAAAACATAATAACTTGTGAGTCTTGATGATGATTTTTGTTTGAAAATTCTGATTTTCTGTAAAAAAAAACCTAACCCACAAATGTTTTTCAATTCCTGAAATTTTTGTACGATTTTATTACTGAAAATGATTATTTGTAGATTCAATTTTCAAAATTTCAAATTTAAGGTATAAAACAATTTCAAGTAAGGAAAAGTCAATCAGATTTTTAACAACAATGATTAAGAAATTTTCGAGATATATCGTTACACCACTTTTTTCACATAGGATTACTAAAATAACAAATTTATTCATTTTAATATATAATTATATTGTATTTTTTGTACATAATCCTACATAGTATTTTTGATTTAATAATATATATATATTTTTTTACTTATTTTTTTATTTTTTTACTTTAAATATGTTTAGTCACAATTAAGTCTTAATGGAAGGTATTTTATTTGTTAATTCATATACGAGCCTTTTGTTAAATTAACCGAAAAGTGGTACCTACTATTGCGGGATCTCACTTCTCTAATTGCGTTCGTTTGGTGCTTTGATGTGCTGCATTTCGTATCATATCATCATTTTTTATGTCCTTGATGCATTTAATGCAAGTGGAATGTAATGTGCTAATTGCATAATTATATACAGAAGTCTTTTTTTATTATTTCGCTTTAACCACCAACCAGCCGTTACAGGGAAATTGACTTCAGACAAAAAAATAAATTGTGACTAGAAATGTTGCTTTTTTCTCTCGAAACTTTTTATATCATGTCAATTAGGGTGGGCCGAAAAAACTCAAAATGATTAGATCCATTGGGAAAGTCGATTATATATTTTCAAATTTTTAATTTTTCAAATTGTTTGTGTACGTAAAAATTTAAAACAAAATTTGTTTTGGGTTTGTTTGTGATAACAAATCATCTTAGATGAAAAAAATAAGAGACAAATGTTTTCATGGAAATATAACATATACAACAATTACCAGAAATGCAATTTCGTTAATTTGTTCCTAAAATTGCAAAAAAAAATGTTTTTCGTTTTTTAGGCTCTTTTTGAAAACTAAAGAAACACGTACATATTCTCAAGTTTCAAACAAAATTTGTTCTACTTTTCACGGATTCTCAAACGTAAGCCATTTTTACACAAGTTCCGTAAAAATCCGTTTACACAGGATCCGCAAAAAATAGAACAAAATTTTGTTTGAACTTTGTATATATGTTTATGTTCCCTTATTTTATTAAAAAGAGCGTTAATAAAGCTTTATATATAAATTAACAAAAGTGCATATTTAATCATGCTTTGAAATATTATAGTTCGACGAATAAAACTGCTTTTTACTTTTTTTCCGTCTTCACACCAAAACAATTTTTTTCTTAATTTTCCTATTTTTTCCGGATTTTGTTTAAATGGATTTTAACGGAACTTGTGTAAAACTGGGTCATGTATCAGGATCCGTAAAATAGAAAAAAAAATTTGAAACCTAAAAATTATAAGTGTTTCCTTAATTTATTGAAAAGAGCATCCAAGAATACAAAAAACACGAAAAACATTTTTCGGCAACTTTAGGTACAAATCAACAAAATTGCACTTCTACCCTATTCTTGAAATATTATAATTAGACGAAAATTTTTTTTTCTTACATTCTTTTGTCTAAGATTATATACTTTCATAAACTTTATGCAAAAAAATTGAAAAAAAAATTTTTTATACACAACAAATTTAAAAAATAATTAAAAATTTCTAACCGACTTGCCCAACAGAAAAAAATTGTTTATATTGTTTTTTTTAAATCATTTTTTCCTATATGTATATATTTTAAAAAATTAATACGGTGAAGACAATTTTATAAGATGTCAAACACATCTTATAAAATAGTCTTCACCTTATTAATTTCGCAGTTTAGATTAAAATTCGACAGTTTTAATAAGCGTGATGCACTATTTAAAAAGGATTAAAGTTTAATGACTAAGTTTTAAAATCCTGATTTAAGAATACTTCACTTTTGAAACAAGCTAGGAAGTTTGTTAATTTTTAACGTTTTAAGTTTGAATTCATTTATTTTTAAAACTTTTACGTTTACAATATTTAAGATTCTTCAATTTTGAACAAGAAAAATGACAGTGATCTTTCTCGGGACTTAAATTACATATTTAGTAAAAAAATATATTCAATCACTTGAATATTGATATATGATATGATACTTATTAATAATATTTACGTATAATCTTTTATATTTCTATAATTGCGATTAAAAATTATAATTTTGAATGCTCAATTCTAAAGCAGATTATTTTTTCAGGCCTTAAACCTAAAGTTTTTTTCTTCAAAAACTAAAATTCGAAAATATTTCAAATAAAATTTCATAATTTTTGGCGGTTTTCAATTTCTCAATGTTGTAGTTTTAAGTAAAAACATTAAGAATATCATGAAAATTTCACTATTAAATCTATCGAAATTGAAAAAAATGCATAATGAAAGCTTTGATAGTCAGTTTTAAATTTAATAATTTTAGATTGAAATATTCTAAATTTTTTGGTTTCAATTTTAGTCAGTTTTAAATTTAATAATTACAGATTTAAATATACTAAATTGTTTGTTTTTAGTAGTAAAACTATTAAATTGTCTGTTTTTTTAAAGTCTTTGAAACCGTAAAATACCAAATTTTCAGTTTAAAGGATTTTTTTCTTTCATAAGATTTAGTTTTGAAATTAAACTTGGAATGGTTTAATTTAGAAGAGTATAATAAACAATTTGAAGAATAATAATTTTTAAATCATTGAAATCCACTTAAAATAATTGAAATTTTGAATGGTTTGAGTAGTATAACCAAGTTTTAATATCAGAATTCTAATTAAAATTTGTTTAGTTTTAAATGAAGTTCAGATTCGTCTAATTTCGTTTAATTAATAATTTCATATCTCACATTTAAAATTACTTCGCTTAGAACGTTTTTTAGAATAATTAATTTTAAAGGGTTATAATTTTAAAAAAATTCATTTTGAACGGTGAAATAAAGGGTGAAATGAATTGTTGATCTTAGAAAAATTGGTCAAATCGATTTGATATTAAATAATAATTTTGTATGTAATAACAATTTAAAATTCTAGAATTTAAGAAACTTTGACTTTGAAACATTCAATTTAGTGTGAAATTTTAAATTGTCAAATATTAATCGCTTTCAATAAAAAATTACTTATCTTCAAAAGTTAAAAATGTCAAATTAATCAATTTCAAATTCAAACGCTTTCAATTAACAATGATACAATTTCAATTCCTTTGATTAAATTGCGAGATTCTTTAATTCAAACAAAAAATGTTCAATTGTGAACGCTTTGAATTAGAAATGATACAATTACAACTCCTTTAAATAAAATTATAAAAATGTCCATCTTTTAGTCTGAAATTTGAGCTTCTGATAAACATATTTTCAATTTCAAACACTTTCAATTTAAAATAAATCAATTTTGAAAGATTGTATTCAAAACTGATACAAGTTCAATTCCTTTTCATTACATTCGAAATATTTTCCTTCATTAAAATTTTACCTGATTTAAAATTATTTAAAAACTTTGAAAAACTCTTAAACTTATTTAGATTTTGTTTAATGATGGATTTTGTAATTGATTCAATTTTTTATGTTATGAAATAAAAATCCAGGGAAATTTACTACTCGTATTATACATTGTTTAAGAGGAAATGATAACAAATTATAATAAGATTCAGGGATGATTTATCACATATTTTTAGAAATTTAGCTAATATGGAAAAATTAAATTGTTTTAGAAATTCGTTGATACCTTCCTATCTAGAATTTAATAAAATAAATTACCATTCTAAGTAACAAAAATTATATAAATATATTATATGACTGAAAAAGATAGGATTACATTTTTTAGGGAATTTTCACCGCTTAAAATGAAATGATTCTAAAAAACGTATAAAATAAAGTGATTTTCAACTTGAAACATTAAGTTGATAACTAAAAAAATAAACGAATCCGAACTTCATTCATAACTGAAAAATTTTAATTAAGAAGAATTGTGATAATAACACTTTTTTATATTCAAACCATTAAAAAATTTAATTATTTTGAGTAATAAATAATTTAAAAATTAATAATATTCAAATTGTTGATTACAGTTTTCAAAACTGAAGCATTCCAATTTCAATTTCAAAATTAAATATTAGGAAGAAGAAAAATTGAAAATTTAACGTTCAACATTCAAATTCAGACCTCTCAAATTGTTACCCTTCAAAATAAAAGAAATAATTCAATTACAGATAAATCTATTTCACATTGTTTAATTCGTATCTATTTTGATTATAAGCAACACAATTTTCAACTATTAAGCTCAAATCATTAAATTTCTAACACTTTATTTCTAATTATTGTTCATTCTTGAAATTTTACAATAAAATATTTTATTTTTTATTCATTGATGCTCTTCTTAATAAACTAAGGAAACACGTACATATTTTTAAGTTTCAAACAATTTTTTTTCTATTTTACGGATCCTGAAACATTAGCCATTTTTACTAAAGATCCGTTAAAATCCATTCACATAGGATCCATGAAAAATAGGACAAACATTTTTTAACTTTTCCTTTTGGGATAAGGACGGAAAAAAGTAAGAACAATTTTTTTCGTTGAAATATAGTATTTAAAAAAAGGATTTGAAAAAATATTTATTTGTGAATGCTCCTTTCAGTAAACTAAAGAAACACGTACATATTTGTATGTTTGAAACAACAAATTTTTTCTGTTTTTTACGGACCCTGTGTATAAACGGATTTTTACGGAACTTGTGTAAAAATGGCTTATGTCTTATTGTTGTGTTATATCTAAAATTTAATATAATAAATTATCATTCTCAATTATATAAATTATATAAATGTATTATATAACTAAAAAAGAATAAGGTTTATTTTTTGGGGAAGTGGAGCGAAATGTCGTAAAAATATCCGTGGATATTTTCATGAAAGTCTATTTAGAAATCACAGAGGAAGAAATGCTGAAAGATTCAACTGAACGCTGTGAATAAGAAATCCAGGCTGCCGAATTGGGAATTAAAATGACAAAAAGCACAAAAGCCTTTGTTACAATCTTGGAAATGAACCCGTGACACACTTTTATTCCACGTTCGGATAATGGCGAGCTTGAAAAGTGTTTTGCGCTTTCTCACCGAAAAGAAAAAAAATTCGTTTTATGTAGAAATACTGAGAAAAGTCGGTCGAGAGATCATCAGATCGGGAAGGCCATTAAAATGAAAACGGAATATAAAGACTTCAATGCAAAACCTGAAAGTATTACAGTACGGATTGAAAACTAACTTACACGTTAGAAAAAAATTTTGTTCGAAAGCAAAATTATGTTATTTGAAGTTCTCATATCCTACAGATTATTCCCAAATTTAGAAAAATTGAATCATAATTTGGTACAGTTTTGCAATATTGTTATTTAACAATTTTTGGGCAATATTTTTTGCAACTAATCTTTTGCAGGCAGAAGATTGGGAAAAAATTATTTTCCTCGTTCATCGACGGTTATAAACAAATTTTTTTAAATTATCCCGCGTATGGTATGTATGGAAAAAATCATTGTTTATAATTATTTGTTATTGAAAATATAAAAAATCTGCCATTCTTGGGTTTGGAATTCCCTAATTAACAAATTAATATCTCGTTAACTATAAGTCGCAAAGGCAGGGTGGCGGCAAACTTAATTTTCCAAATTCCCTTATTTTTCCTTGACCTATTTTTCATTTTCCCTCACCATTATAATTTAAAGATCACAATTACTATCTTCTAAAAATTTTGATACAGAATTTTTTATAAATGGAATAAAAAATTTGCAATTTATAAACTTTTAATGAAATATTCTCAGGTCTGCCGCAGTTTAATTGACTTGAAAAAAGTGACCTATATAAACCGAAAAAGGGACCAAAACTGAAGAATTTGTAACCCAAAAATCGATTAAATTTTACGACTGATGCGCATTAACGATGTGACTAATTTTCTTTTAAATTAAAAAGAATTCACATAAATTGGCAGAAGTTTAAAACAAATTCCATTCCTTTCAGTAAAAATTTCCTGAATTTACAGGAATTTAAGGGAAATGAAAAGAATTCAATAAAATTCATAAAAACTTGAGGTGAATTAAAAAGAAAATCAAGTGAATTTGAAAGAATTCATCGATTTCAGTAATTTTAAAATGCGTTTCGGAAAATTCAAGGGAATTCAAAAGAATTTGAGGATATGTTTGGGACTTCAAGATAAATTAAACAAAAACTAAAGGAAATCCATCGAATTAAGTAGAGTTGAGTGATTTTAGACGAATTCAAATAAATTTAAAAAATTTAGGGGAATTAAAAAAAATTTAGAGGAATTCTGGATAAATTAATAATAATTCAGGGTGAATTCAGATGAATTGCAAAGTATATTTGAAAATTTTATCAAATCTATAAAACCCTACAAAATCCCTCACTTCTTGTGCACATCATCTTTAAAATGCATTAAAATATTACAAAATCTCGTGAAATTATATAAAATTTCATGACATTTCCTGAAACCCTGGAAAATTTATTAAAATACCTTAAGAGCTTTTAAAATCCCTTAAAATCATTGAAATTTTTCGGAATCTTCTCAATCCCCTTAAAAACTTTTAAGATCTTTTTAAAACATATCTTCGGAAATTTTGGGAAATTTTTTCCAGCCACATGCAATTTTTCTAAATAATTTAAAATCATTAAAATCCTTGGAAATCCTTTGGAATTTTTAAAGTCTTTCGAAAATAGGCCTTGGAATCTTTTAAAATACCCTGACATTTTAAAAATTCTTTAAAATACCAGCAAATTATTTAAATCTATTAAAAATACATTGAAATATTATAAAATACCCTAAAATATTTAAAATCTTCTGAAGTCCTAATAAAGTTCTCAAATTAATTTAAAATTCTTGGAATATTTTAAAATGCCTTGAAATATTTCAAATCACTTGAAATCTTTTGAAGATCTTGTAAATTCCTTGATATTTTTTAAAATACCCTAAAATCTTGAAAAACCTTCGAAATACCATTAAAATATTAAATTCTATTAAAAATTCATTGCAATTTTTTGAAATACCTTAAAATATTTTGAATACTTTGATATCTTTCAAAATCTATCAAAAATTTGTAAAGCTTTTAAAAATTCTTTGAAATTTTTAAAAATACCCTAAAATCCGTTGGAATACCTTTAAATTTTTTTAAATCCTTCAAAATCCCAACAAATTACTAAAACGAATTTAAAATTCCTTGCAATTTTTTGAAATAACCTAAAATATTTCAAATTCTTTGAAATCTTTCGAAATCCCTTGAAATTTTTTGAAGCTCTTTAAAATTCCTTGCATTTTTTTAAATATCCTAACAAATTTAAAATCCTTCAAAACTTTTGGAATTTCTTGAAAGTTGTAAAAATAGCCTAAAATAATTAAAATCCTATAAAATTCCCGGATATTATTGAAATCTATTAAACATTTCTTAGAATATTTTTAAATACTCTAAAATATTTCAAATCCTTTGAGATCCCACAAATTACTGAAATCAATCTAAAATTTAATGCAACCTTTTAAAATCACCTGAAATACTTAAAATCCTATTAAATTATTGAGATAAATTAAAAATTCCTCATGATTTTTTAAAATACCTCAAAATATTTTAAAGTCTTTTGATATACCGTGACATAATGTTTTTGCTCACTTTAGTTTCTCGGTTTGCGAAATTTTTGGTGAATAAAAACACGAACGAGAACTTGTATAATTAATGCATACATTTTAAAAGAAATTTACATGTATACATACAAGCAAGTGTATGGTGTATTCTATAGTTTTATAAAAAGTTTCTACAAAGTGACGTACAAGTGAATTTTTAACCAGAGAAAAATGCGATACAACCGAGGAAATGTAATTGATTGAATTTTGGCGATGAAGTAAAGGGAAGGGTGTGAAATTTGGAAAATTTGGTAAGTTGAGAGAATTGATGACGTCGAGGGTCTTGATTGGTCGAGGAAGTAAAATGTAGGAGGCGTCAGCGTGGAATGGAAATCATGGAATTCGAGTAGTGGGTGATGGGGGGGGGGGGAGGCCTTGTAATGGGTCTTTCAAAAATCTAGATATTTTCTCAACAGCTGTGAGTACATAATAAATTTCCTGAGATTTAGTTTGTTGGCAGAGTAAAAGGGCTATACAGTTTTATCATGCGATTTTCGAAGATTCTAAAGGTTAGAGCTAAATTGCCCTTGCAAGACCATTGTGCCAAAACTCGAGAACAGAAGATTGGAAACGAAATATGAGTTTCTCAGCAAAGGGGAATTTGAAAATGATTTAAAATAGAAAGTATTTTGAGAGTTGCGACTAAACATGCTAGCCCCTTTTGAATGAACACGTTCAACAACACGTTCAACTAATCATAAAAACAAAAGAAATTCAAGCTTAACATAACGACGAGAAAATCAATAAAGTTCCAATAAATTCTAAATGGAGACACATGTTTTTTGGCGAAGATTGAGTCTGCAATTATTTGAGAGTAAATTATTCTGAAGATTTCTTCATTTCTTCTGCGTCTGGAAAAATACTCGATAGAAAGAGGACAAAGCTTTTCAATACAGCGCTTGTACTCCCTCGTACCAGTCTTTACAGTAGCTACCCTAATGATGTTGTCTGTAAGGGTTGCCTTTTATATTTTGTGCCTTGGCAATACTAGTGTTTACAGGTGCCATCTGACGTTTCCAATTGAAAGTTTGACCTTTTTAATCATAACCTTCTTCAGAACGTTTTGTCATTTGAGCATAAACTGTTTTGTTTACAGTGACCTGAAATGACCGCTTCACACGAGCCTTTTTTGAGAGATTGTCAAATTATGTGGGATCCAACGACAACTCATTTTTTTGACAGCCAAATGTTCATGCAATATTGACTTTATACTGATCCCTCTAATCCCTAAGGATGCCTGAATCTTACGATAAGTCACATGACGATTTTCAGCATCAGTTCACGCACAGCATCAATGTTTTTGGGACAGCGACTGGTTTTGGAGAACCTTCTCGAACTTCGTCGGTAAGCGAACCACGGCTCCGATTAAATTTAGAAAACCACCGATACACAGTTGTTTTGGATGGCGCTTTATCGCCAAAAGTCGAATAAAGTTCATGGATGCACTGTTCTTGAGATAATCCACATCGAAAATCGTAAAAAATCATCGCACGAAAATGTTCACGATTCAATTCCATTTTTTCGTTGAGACAATATTTTTCAGTCACTATGAATAATACAGGTTATGCTCAAATGTCGAAACGTTCTGAAAAAGGTTATGGTTAAAAATGTCAAACTTTTAATTGGAAACATCAGATGGCACCTGTAAATACTAGTATTTCCAAGGCCTAAAATACAAAGGGCATGGTACCATGGTATTGAACTTGATGTAAATACTTGCATTACCTTGCCATTTGCTACGAAATGTCAGTCGATGGTGACATTCTTTCTGCCATCTCTTCCAGAAATGCTGGCGCAATTTTTGTGCGTGCTGCCAGACCGATAGGTGATTTGAGGCTGCGTCCGTGAGGTCCATTTGCGGGAAGCTCGTTAAAGGACCACCAATTAGGAAATGACCAGGATTCAGAGGTTGAAGGTCATTGGAATCGGGAGATATTCATGAAAGGGGTAGAGAGTTAAGCATAGCTTCTATTTCGATAACATATGTTTCCAATTGCCCGAAAGTTAACAAAGTCTCTCCCACCGTTCGAGAAAGTTGGTGTTTGAAGGATAGCTCAGCTGAAATTTGTTGAACAATTTCATTGTGCTCAGTCGATTGGAATAATTTATAAAGTTCAATGAGTTTTCGGCTAGCACCGTCAAAATTAGTAGCATCGTCCGAATGGATTGTTTTCGATATTCCGCGTCTAGAGAAAAGTCTTTTCAAGCAAGCGATAAAGGCTTCTGCGGTCAGAACGCTGACCAATTCAAGGTGCACTGCTTTGGTGCCCATGCAAATAAAAAAAGGCGACATAAACTTTAAGCTTATTGCGATTACAAAAGCGTTCTTGAGGAAGATCCCCCATGACGTAATCCACTCCTCGCGGTCTTTGCGAAAGCACCAAATGCATTTATGGACAATATGCGCGTGACGTTTCGACCGTCGAGGGGCCAAAATCTTTCGCGTGTGGTATGCAAGGTCACTTGAGTTCCCGCATGTTTGAGCTTTTTATGCTCCTCACGAATAATCAAAAAAGTGATATGATGATTTGATGGCAATAAAATCTTATGTTTTTGCTCATCTGCCAATTTTGAATGAGTTAGCCTGCCAGCTACTCTCAGAATTTTCTGCTTGCCTAGGAATGATTTTAAAGGGATCAATCGACTCTTGTTATCAATATTTTCTTCGTGTTAAAAAAATGAATTTCTTTTAAAAATACGTCTGATTGCGTCATATAAACTATTGTTTTATTGACAGCCTCGAGTTCAATCATATTAATCAGACCGATATGTTTTTCCATTTTGTTTTTGGAATTGTGGATGAAACGCAAAACATAAGCAAATAAGAATTTCAAAGTTTTGAGGGAATCATATTTTTTGATAATTTTGTCGCCAATCATTTTCGTTTTCGCGCGAATAGTTGAAGCGATAATTTTTCTCTGCTCAGGAATATCACTGAGATGGATTTTTTCCTGAGGCTATAGATTTTTTTCTCTCGCAAGACATTGATGACCATTTTTCCAGATGTTCGTATCTAGAAATTCTGGACCTCTGGATACTAAATACGCGGGATTGTCTTGCGAGGGAAGATGACTCCGTTCGCAGAATTTCGACAAATTTTGAATTTCCGCGATTCGATTTGAGATGTAAGTTTTGAATAAATGAGGCTCTGTGTTTATCCAGTGAAGGGTTATTGTGAAGTTGGACCACAAATAAATCAGTTTGCATTCGACTTGAAGTACCTGCAAATAAATGCAGGTACCATATGCCTTCTAACTCGCCTCACAGAAAATATGCATTCGGATTTTGATAAAATTAGGTGCGATAATTAGACAATGGAAATTAATGTAGCCTAAAAATGGTAATTGATCTTTGAATTTCAACCATATAGTGTGTATATCTGCTGGGGTTGATTTATCCCACGAAATTTCACCTTTCTATAGACGTTGGATCATTATTTTGGCCTTTACAATAACGGGACCCAGTCCTCCTAAAGGGTCAAATAATTTCGCGACTTGCGAGAGAATCGAACATTTATTTACAATTTTAAAAATTCCGGGAGATCAACCTTATAAAAATTTTTATCTTTATAGGAGTTCCACTGAATACCCAAGGTTTTTACAGTGGAGTTTGGATCGAGCGATAAGGGATTGCTGCATAAATTGTGCAAGCTACCAGGGACCAAGGTAGCGTCATTAGAAGCCTATTTTCTTAATTGGCAACCGCCCTTTTGGAAAAGCGCATTAAGGTCGTCACGCAGAAATGCCGCTTCCTGGTGCCAGTGACCAGCTTTCACATAAAAATCCTTTTTCAGCACCACGGCTTTGAAGTGACACACCTGTCGAAGTTTTCGTGGAGCCGTTAAAGACAATGCGCATTTTTGTGGTGATATTAGCTTCCCGTATCACTGCGTGATGGGGAAGATAGGAACCAGGCCCAACAATATCTTTATCTTTTATCAACGAAAAATGTTGCAAATTTGTGTATTCGGTTAAAAAATCACAATAGTTTGTTTTTAGTTTAGGATTTTTGTTTAAAAACGCTTTTCTAAAATATGAAAACAACGAAGAGCCATGGAGCGCGGATCTCCGAGTTTACCCTTATTTTCGTTGAAGGGCAATCTTACAATGTAACGACCTTTAGGGTCGCGTTGCGTATTATTTTTGAAATGCGATTCGCAAGCTTGCTCTTCTTAGAACAGTAAGTTTACTGAAGGACCTTTTTTAATTTTCCGGAATTTTGTGAGAATCGAGTCGAGAGGTGTAGAGTGGCTCACAAACCTACAATGCACGTGATTTTTAGAGAGAGCACTATTTATTTCTCCAGTGACAATCCAGCCAAGCTGAGTTTTCTGCAGCACGACCTCTGGATGATTCTTCTGATGATTTGTCCTACACATAGAAGTTTGTAGAACAATTTAACTCCAATTACAGCATCGATTTCTGATGGCTTGTGGAACTCAGGATCAGCTAGGACTATATTTTCTGGGATTTCAAGGGCTGACCGATTAATTTCAACTGAGGGCGTTTTTTCAGTGATTCGATTGAGAACCAGAAAATCGAGATGCTTGGAGTATTTACTAAAATGAGATTTCAATGTTGCTGAAACTGAATGCTTTATTTCTATGAAAATATTCTCAACACAAGAGACCAAAATATCAACCGATTTTCTAGATAGTATCAGAAAAGATGTGGTGCTCTCAGTGATAAAATTATCCTCAGATCCAGCATCGAAAAACACTCGACAAGATTTGGATTCTCCGTGAGTATTGACTAAGTCCACGATTTCCAACCAAATAGTTACATTTTCAACCAAAAAGATTATTTTTTACCAACAGACATTAATTTTGAACCCAAATACTTGCATTATTAACCAAGAAGATAAATTTTCTAATAGAAAAAACAAATTTCAACTAAATACATAAATTTAAAATAAAAAACATTTGTATTCAACCTGCAAAAACGAATTTTAAACAAAATACTTGAATACTTAACTGAAAGGGATGAATTTTACACCAAACAGTTGCATTTTTCACCCCAAAAATGATATTATACCAAAAAAGACGAATTTTTAATAAAATATATAAATTTTTAACCATAGGAAAATTTACATTCATAATATGATTCATATGGAAAATTTGAAGAATATTTCAAAAACCTGTTTTATTTTAGAAAAATATATTCACAAAAAGAAAGATCTATCAAAACATTATTTTTTCTATTGTTTATTCATTACTTTTTCATAAATAAAAGGCCAGAGCAAAGTAAAAAATTTCAGATAAAAACGCTACTTTCTATCAATTACACAGGACCACAAAATCTTAACCCTTGCAACACGGACCAGACTAGGTGGGTCTTATCTTTTCGTGGTCGCCGAATTTGAATCCGTTGTCCGTTTGATTCCATCAGGTCGGGGTCAAGGTTAGTTCAAGGTCAAATTTTCAAAATTCATCGCGAACCAATTAAGTTAGGGCATCTATAGGTTTTCGGGGTAGCTAAATTCAAATCCTTTGTCCGTTTGGTGCCATCAGTTCAGGGTCAAGGTCAATTCAAGGTCAAACCTACCAAATTAATCGCTAACCAAATAAATCAGGGTACGTGTAGGTTTTAGGGGTCACTGAATTCGAATCCGTTGTCCGTTTGGTTCCATCAGGTCAGGGTCAAGGTCAATTCAAGGTCAAACCTACAAAATCAATCACTAACCAAATAAGTCAGGGTACCTATAAGTTTTCGGGGTCGCTGAAATCAAATCCATTGTCCGTTTAATCCCATCAAGTCAGGGTCAAGGTCAGTTCAAGGTCGAATCTACAAAATTCATCGCTAACCAATTAAGTCAGGGTATCTATAGGTTTTCGAGGTCGCTGAATTCAAATCCGTTGTCCGTTTGGTTTCACCTGGAATTGACCTTGACTCTGACCTGGTGGGACCAAACGGACAACGGATTCGAATTCAGAGACACCGAAAAACTTATAGGTACTCTGACTTATTTGGTTAGCCGTAAATTTGGTAGATTTGATCTTGAATTTACCTTGACCCTGACCTGATGGGATCAAACGGACAACGGATTCGAATTCAGCGACCCCGAAAACCTATACGTATCTTGACTCAATTGGTTAGCGATGAATTTCGTAAGTTTGACCTTGAACCTGTGTAATTTGTAGAAAGTAGCGTTTTTTTCTGAAATTTTTAACATTTCTCTGGCTTTTTATTTAGGAACAAATAATAAATGAACAATCGAAAAATAATTTTTTTACAGATCTTATTTTTTGTGAATATATTTTTCTGGAATAAAAGAGGTTTTGGAAATATTCTTCAAATTTTCTATATGGATCATATCAGGAATGTACATTTTTCTATGGTTGAAAATTGATGTATTTTGTTAAAAATTCGTATTTTTTGGTCGAATATCATTTTTTGGGTATAAAATGCAACTGTTTGGTGAAAAATTAATCTCTTTTGTTTGTTAAAATAATATACTATTTAATTCCAATCTTATCGATTTCTTCCATTTTTTGGAAAAATGGGTTGAAGTATAATTTTATAGAATTTAGGAAAGGAACGATTTTGAAAAATAAACTGCTGTTCATATTTTGCGTCATTTCTAAAAAAATTATATTTCAAATTGTTGCAATTTTATCCAAGGAAGATGCAATTTCTACTAAAATAGATAGGATGTGATGATGATATATATCCTAAAATATTTTAAATCCTTCAAAATCTTTTGAAATCCAACGCTCTTAAAAATTCCTTGAAATTTTTTAAAATACCCTAAACAATTTGGAATCATTTAAAACTTCTGGAATCCCTTGAAAGTTTTTAAAATACCCTAAAATTTGTTTAATGCTGTGGAATACCTTTAAATCATTTAAACCTATTAAAACTTCCGTGGAATCATTTAAAATGCCATAAAATATTTCAAATACTTTAATATATTTCGAAATCCTTTAGAAATTTGGTAAGATATCCCAAAATCCTTGGAAATCCCTTCAAATGATTAAAATTTATTACGAATTCCTTGGAATCATTGAGAATACCTTAAAATATTACAAATCCTCTGAAATCTTTCATAACCACTTGAAATTTGTTTAATCTTTGTAAATTTCCTTGAAATTTTTTTTAAATATTCTAAAATCTTTTGGAATCCCTTCAAATCATTGAAATATATTACAAATTCCTTGGAATCTTTTGAAATATCTTAAAATATTTAAAATCTTTTGAAATCCCAAGAATTTACTTAAGTCATTTTAAAATCTCTTGGAATCTTTTTAAATACGCTAAAATATTTAAAATCCTTTAAAATATTTTGAAACTCCTTGACATATTTTGCAGTTCTTGAATGATTGCTTCAAATTTATTTAAATATCCTAAAAACCTCAAGTCCCTAAAAATTTCCAATTTTTTAAATCTTTTTGAATTCTTTGCAAGTTTTAAAAATACACTATCTTTAAAACGGACATCAAAATTGCCTAACTCTTTCCCTGATTTTCAGCTTTTTCCTGAGATGCAGCGATCCTGAAAAAGGAATCTATTAAAATTGTCACCTATTTCTTAACCGGAAGCAACAATCCAATAAGACGTTCTAAAAACTTGTTAAAAAATGTTTAAAACAGGGATTGGTATCAGTATTTATTGTAACTAGATAACAAACACGCACGCGATTATTATTCTTGTATGAGGAAATTTTTAAATTAAAATATAAAATTAATAATAACAAAACAAAACGTTTATATTTTATATGATGTATTATCTAAAAAAAATAGAAAAGAAAGATAAGGACAATATTTTTGATAATATGGTGCAAATTTATTGTGACTTTGATTTTTGAATTCAAATGATTTTTGTTTTAAATAACCTACTGTTTTTTTTAAATAACCCATTTCGAGTGAAAAACGGAAGCATCACATACAATTGTTAAAAAATGTTGTATCTTCTTTAAAATCTAATAATTTTTGTTAAAGGTACCGTTTCCATATGAATAACATGAATATAATCTGAAACCATAAACATTGAAAATCTTGTTCGAACTATAATTAATTTTGTTTTACAATACCAACTCACTGTGTAAGACGCTAACGTTACCTAACATTGTTAAAAAATTATGATGAAAAACGCTAACCTACCGCATTTTTGTTCAATTATTGTAAATATTCTTTTAAATTCAATGATTTTTTTTATTAAAAATGGCAATTTTAAGTAAAAAACACTTACATAAACTTAAATTATTCCGAAATTGTAAATCTTCTCTAAAATCTATAGATTTTAAGGAAGATCTGCATATATACAGATTTCTGGTAATAAACGCGACCGCAACCTTAAATTTTTCAACAAATTTGTATCATCTTTGAAACCTAATTTAAAAAAACATACAAAAGGACGTGAAAAATTACGGATAGAATGACCTACAAAATTATGTAAAAAAGGACGTAAAAAATACGTCATTTTGTATCCCAATTTGGAAGGTCTTTTGGTATGTCGTTTTTTACATGCTTTTATACGTACTTTTTTACGTCCTTTTGTACGTCCACTTTTTCAAGTGGGAATTTAATTATTATTGTTTAAAATAACCGATTTCCGATGAAAAACGTTCAAATAACCTAAAATTGTTCAATAATTAAAAGCCTGGTTCAAATTATGAAAATTTTGTTTTAAAAAACCTAAATGCTCATTTCCGATGAAAAAATTAACACAACTTAAAATTTTTAGAAATGTTAATTTTTTGAAAAATTATGATTTTATATTAAAATTCTTTTAAAAAATACTAATTCTCAGCGAAAAGCATAATATAAAACATGTATGATATTTAAAATAATTTATTAGATAATTTGAAAGTTGTAATTTAACCGCGCAATCTCAATTCGCATAATGTTTTTATGATGTTCATTATTAAAAAGGACTATTTATAGAGTTAATTATTCAAATTTCAGGTATAAAACAACTTCAAGTAATGAAAAACCAAATAGGTTTTCAACAACAATAATTGCAAGATTTTCGAAATATATCCTTAAAGATATCCTTTTTTAGATGGGATTATTATTATTAATGAATTACGTATATAAATCGTTAAAAAATAGTATATTATGCACCTAGGAGGATAAGCCTCCTTGAGTTTGCCTCCTTGGTGCATACGATAATTTATTTTAAAAAGGTATGATTTACAAGTCTACCACGTCTGAAATTTGAGATTCGCGTAACGCGGTCGTAATCGCACACAGGCTACGGCGAATGCGCATGCGCTCAGTACGATTATGAGCTTATGACACTCCTAGGGGTATTATGGACTCATTATTGTATTGCGCGCATGCGCATTCGTTCTCGCTCCTCCCATTGTATAAATAGCTACTTTCAGAATTAAAAAAAGGCTGATGAGACGCTTAAATCATGCCTGTGTTACATAAAATATATAATATAGCCGAATTATTAAGAATGTTGGAACTCTGATTATGGCGCTAATGATATAGGATTAATTTTGACAGAGGTTTGCAATTTATATTTGATTTAATAGTTTAGCTTACAATCAAAGAGATTATAAAGACCTGTTTGAAATTGAAATACGTCGAGTTAATAGCAGAACTAGTTTTTAAACTTTTGCAATTTTTTAAAACTTGGATAAAAAATAATTTCATTTCTCCGTCTTTCTTATGTCACATAGCTAATTAAAATATATGAAAATCCATGAATCGAGGTTACGGTTGGCTGTTTCGAAAATAAAAATTAAGTTTAATCAAATATATGTTAGTTTTATTGATTTGATTTTACAGAATTTTTCTGCTTGAAATACAAATTTTTTTCCGTGTACTCTGTTTGAAATTTTCGATAAATTTCGACACACACACACACACACACAAAATGTAACTGAAATTTACGAAATTAGGTTGCTGAAAACGAAATACAGTAACTTTTATAGTAAAGTTACTACATTTTTATTAACATTCAGAAATGGTATCTGGAACTTAAAAATAGTTTCCTAAAATTCCTAAATGTCAACAAAAATGTAAGTTATCGTGACCTAAAGAAGTTTGCAGTTAGCAACTGCGCACTCCTCACTTCTCGATCGCGTTCGAAGCGAACAAAGCATGGTGGTTGTGGTCATGGGCGACAATGAAGTGCAAAAGGTTGTGTTGAATTATACCGATGCAATAAACCTATTTTTTCCGGTATGAATGAACTCAAAAGCGTGAAAAGTATTCGAAATTTGCAGAAGAAGGAAGTGAAAAAAGTGTTGAAATCGCGAGTAAAGGCTTCGAGCTAGAAACTCGATTGATGAGCGAATTATCTTTGCAATAAAATAGTTACAAGATATGTACTGCGATCATCTGCCTCGTACATGAACGTCTAAAAAGGTAAATCAGGACCGTAAGTGCCTAGCAGCATAAATTTGTAAATTTGCAGCCTAAATTAATAATAAATCCAAGTTTCAATTAAATGGTGAGTCCTCATTTTACGACAAATAACGCAAATTCGCTAGATAAGTTATGCCTTTTTTTCTTAGTTTTTTAGGTCTTCCCCTTTTTTTCTCAGTTTCCCCTTCTTTCTTGAAATTCCCCTTCTTCTCCCGATTCTCAAAAAACTTCCCCTATTTCCCCTTTTCTCTTTAAATATACTATAGCACTTGAATAAATTATTTATGAATGAATAAGGTATCAATAACATTACAAAATATGTAGTACTTTTTAAGTATTAGAAGTTGAACACTTTATATACCTACCTAATTAAAAAATATTCCAAATTCATCAACTGCAATGTTAAAGTTCTAACTTGAACAATTTTTAATTTGAGTTTAAGAGCACCGAAGAGTAGGGCGGAATGAAAATGCTAAAAAAAATCAAATCGTTGGAGCTAAGGGAAAAAAACTTGTGGGTTGGCATTCGACGAAAGTGACAAAAGAATTAAATCAGTAAAATTTAACGATTTCAAATTCAAAATATTCCCTATTGGTTCAAAAATTATAACAAATTTTTTATATTTACAGCTTTTACTAGTGAACAATAATAAAAAAATTACGAAATTTATAAATAAACTTTTTGCGCAGTAATAGTTTTTTTGATATTGTGCAAAAACATGTTTTTTTGGATTGAGTTATATGCACACATTTTAAAAAAAGGTGAATATGTTGAACCTGAAATTTATTCAGCGTGAACCAAAGAAACATTTTATCATTTTCCTTTGTCGGAAAAAATTTTTGTCATGATTTAGGATTTTTGGGATTTCATTTTTTTCCCCGATTTTGGAACGTTATAAACTCCAAGAAGGAAATGTTTCCCATGAATAAAAAATAATAAAATGTTTCTTCAGTTCAAGCTGAAGAAACTTCAGGTTCGAATAAATCCAAAAAACATATGTTTTTGTAAATTTCAAAAAGTTTTAAGTAAGGTAATTTTTTTTCACTTTTCAAAATTTTAGATATTGTAAATTTAAAAATGAGAACAGAAGATATTAAGTGGTTTCAAATTATTTTTTTCTTTACTTGTTTTTGATGTCGGACTACAAATTTTTATCCCTCTCAGCTCAAATGATTCGATTAATTTTAGCATTAAATATAAATGTTTAATCTTTTCCATATTTTCCCCTCTTTCGTGAGAAAATCACCCTATTTCCCCTTTTTGAGCTCCTTGTGCGCTGTGATCCCTGATATATATATAATCTTGACCCAAAAATTTGGATTGTGTAATAAACCATGTTTCCCTGGTTTAACCCTGGTGAATTTTTAAATAGCAGGATAATATTCGTGTGAATTAAGAGGTATGAAAAACGTGGTTAAGTCTCCGTTATTTTTTTTTTTTTACTAAATAGTTCGCGGTGGACGAGCCGGTACACAAAGATGCGTTAATCCATGTATGCGTTGGGCCGACCGAATTATACGTCCTGAGAACAAGTGGGGCTACCAAGGTTTGTACTATCTCGGGGAATCGTGTGTGTTTTGCACTTGAAAAATTAATTCAGCACTGCCCCATGTATTTATTGGTCATTCGGTCAACAAATTAGGACTTTTGCATCCATTAAATCACAGTGTGTACGTGTCTTTGTCATGTCCGAATTCGACGGCCCCACTGCAGAGAGCTCCAGTTCTGGTTCAGCCCGTATACAGCTTCAAGTCGCGTTCTGTTCCTATAGAGCTCTAACTCATTTTTTTCGATTTTGAGTTTTTATGATAGCATGAATAAATAGATCATTTTGCGTCTTATGGTGAAATATAATAGATGTAACTTCAAATTGTTGTAGTGTTTATTCTATTGATAACTTGAAATAATAATAAAAATGATTGACCGTGGGGAAAAGTCATTGCTTAATTATAACATGTTTATTGAAAAAATTGCCTAAAAGTGACTTAGAGCTGTATACGGGCAGAAAAAAAACTTGAAGTGGTATACGGACAAAATCAGAACTGGAGCACTCTGCAGTGGAGCCGTCGAGTTGTAGTTTTTCGTACTGAATTTGAATCAGAAATCTATTTTTTGCCAGTACGTCAGGATTTTGAGATTTTTGGGTGAAGAATTTTGATGAAAAATTGCTACAGTTTTGTCTTTTTTTTAATATGTATTGACAAAAAGCGGTGTACTTTTGATGCATTTTTTAACGAATGCAACCCCAGCCAATTTGATGATCAGGGTATCTACTCACCTGGAAAACATGGAAATGCCAGGGAATTTTGGTCAGGGAAAAGTCAGGGCTTTTTTTAAGCCCGCTTGAATTTGATCAAGAAATTGTAATATTAAATTAAGTAAGGACGTTTTTTCATTTGTAAAAGTAAATTTATTGTACTGGATTTATATTTATTTAAATCAAACTTCTTTTTATTATATTCACTAATCTCAGGAAAATATTACTAGTTTGAGAATTCAACAATTTAATTCAATTTTTTTCTTTCTTGGCTGAAAAGTTTTTTATTGTTGAAAATTTGGGTTAAAAATCAAATTTGGTTGATTATCAACCCTTCTGTGGAAAATTTGTCCTTTTAGCTTGAAATTTTAACTGGTTAAAAATTAAATTCTTGGTTGAAAATTAATTTTTTTTTGGTTCAAAATTTATATTGGCGTTACTTAGAAATTAATCCGTTTAGGTTGAGGATTCAGCTTTTCGTTTGAAAATATGAATTCTCAAAAAAAAAGTTAATGTTCATCCAAACAGTTAAATTTTCTACCAAATAATTAAAATTTCAAGCGAAAAAGATGAATTTTCACAAAACAGTAAAAGTTTTAACCCGAAAATATGAATTTTCAACGAAAAAGTTAATTTTCAAACAAATAGTTGGTCTTTCAACAAAGTATTTGATTCCTAAACCAAAAGAGATTAATTTTTTATATTTAAATTTGGTTGAAAAGAATTTTTTTGTTGAAAATTCATATTTTCTGGTTAAAAATTCAACTGTTTTGTAAAAAATTCAAGCAGCGTAAGAATTGTTTAAACAAATTCGATTTCCTACGTACATTTATAGCGCAATTTATGATAAAAGAAAAAATTCCAACCTAAAAAATCTCAAAATTTGTTTCTGATAATGAAAGTTGCGAAAAGTTTTCAGATACATATAATCATGATTTAACACTCTGCACGTTTCGTTTTACAGGTTGAAGATTGTATTGTTATAATTATTTTATTTTATAAGCATGGATTTTCTCCATTTGCAAGAAAATGTTAACACACACAGCAGTTGCACATTATACATATTTATAGAAAATTATATGCGTGGGGGAAACCTTCCTACAGTGGATAATGCAACCTAGAGTGGATCATTATTCATCGAAAGCACAAATAAAAGAAAAATACTTGATTTTAATTGTAATTTATGAACAAGTATAGTGTCTTAACTATTAATTCAATTAAATTAAATATTTTACATATTTTAGTGATTTTAATTAATGATTATCCGCTGTAGGTTGCATTATCCACTGTAGGGAGGTTTCCCCTCTGCGTCGTAGTCACTAATTTATAGACGTTTCATGAAAAGTGTATACATTTCATGAGATGCTAGCCAATTGCGTAATAATCGACAATTACACTATCTGTTTATAATTTCTAGCCAATTCATTAAGTTCTCAGTAGGGTACCTCAAGAATTCCTTTTTTTTTTTAGATTTGAAAATTTCTTTCTTTAGACGAGCCAATGATCGTCTATTTTTGCCAGATTGAAAAAATATATTTAGAGGTCGCTGTGGAGGTTATTATGGCGAAAATTAGACTTGTTAAAGTTTTAAATGTTAATTTCTACAATTTTAACTATCCCGTCTTGTACAATAAAGGAACAAAAAATAGACAAATGGATCAATTCTTCACTATTTTATTCGAAATTTTGAAAAAGAAGAAGCTTTTTAAGAATTTAGAAAGGTTTCAAGAGAAAAAGCAATTTACTTAATATTCCTGGGAAAAATTTTAATGATTTTTTATTTTGACATAATAATTTTAAGAGGTTATTTAAAAAAATTTCAAAACATTTCAAAAGTTTTTCAAAATTATCAAAAAAGAATCTGCAAGATTTTAAGGCAATTTTTAAAATTTTGAAATATGCTAAAAAATTTTTGGGAAACTTTCGAATCATTTTAAAACATATTTAAAAGTTTTGAAAAAAAATCAAACATTATTTAAAAATTGAAAAGATTTCAAAAAATTTAAATCTCCATGTAGATTTTTGAAGATGTTAAAATAAAAGTTTGATGCCTTTTAAGGGTTTTGAAAGGTTTCAAGATAAAAAAAAATTCTTAAGATTCCTGGAATAATTTTTTAAGTTTTTTTTTTTATTGAAAAATTGATTTTAAGAAATTATTTAAGAAGATTTTAAAACATTGAAAAGAATTTCCAAAATTTTTAAAAAAGGTTCTGGAAGGTTTTAAAGCAATTTGTTTAATTTTTAAACATTTTTCAAAATTTTAGGAATAATTTGAAGAATTTTATAAGTTCTGCAGAAATTAAAAATATTTTAAAAGCTTGAAAAGTTTCCGAACATTTATAAAATATTTTTAAATTTCTTTCAAACTTTGGCAAATCCTAAATATCTTTCAAACTGAAACGAATTTTCCTAAAATTTGGTAAAATTCTGTAAAATAAACATATCTAAAATCTTGAAAATATTTTTGAATTTTCTCAAGAATCTTAGAAAAAATATATTTATATAACCTCATAAACAATTAAATTTAGGAAATAAAAAGTTATTGGAAATTTTTATTTTCTATTAAAAATGATATTTTTCCTAAAATTATAATTTAGTTGAATGTTTTTCTCTTTCTTTACTGAATAATCTTTTTTGGTCGAAAATTTAAGTATTTTGTTGATAATTCAACTGTTTGATTGAAAATTAACTTTTTTGGTGAAAATTGATATTTTCGGCTTCATTAAAATCGTCTTGGTTGACATATCAACTATGACATTTTCATTTAGTTTATGAGATGTTTAGGAATTTTAGAATTTTTAAAGACATTACAAATATTTTAAAACTTGGAAAGATTTCCTAATCATTTTGACTAAAAATGATTTTTCCCCATCAAATTATAATTTGTTTGATTTCTTTCTTGAGTGAAAAATTTTTTTTAGGTGAAAATTCAACTTTTTGGTTGAATATTCGTCTTTTTTAGTTGAATCCAAGTTTTTTTTATTTAAAATTAAAATCGTTTTGGATGAGATTTCAACTGTTACATTTTTCTTTAGAGTTAATGTTTTTTTATTGAAAATTCAATTATTTGGTTGAAAATAAACTTTTTTGTTGAAATTTTGATTTGACGTATCTAAAGTCTTCAAAAATCTTTTTTAATTTTCTCAAGAATTTCAGGAAAATTATATTTATATAAACTTAAAAACTAAATAGTTATTGATGGACCTATTAAATACAAAAAAAACGTACCCCAGACTTTCCTTTAACAAAAATTTATGGATTTTGAACAGAAAAAAAAAAGATTTTTTATTTGTCGGACAAGAGTTGCTTAATTTTTTGGCCAAATAGTAGAAATTGTTGTCTGCAAGGAAATTAATATTTCCTGAAAGTTTCATAGTTAAAAAAATGATAAAGAATTTATAATGAATTTAAAAAGAATTAATAAACATAAAGAATTTCCTGCATTGTACAAGATGGGATAGTTAAAATTGTAGAAATTAAAAATTAAAAAATATCTTTCTCTAATTATTTAAAAATCTGGCAAAATTAGGGGATAATTTTCTCAATAAAAGAAAGAAATTTAAAATCTAAAAAAAAAAGGATTTCATGAGTTACCCTTAGGATAGTAATACATCCAAGTTTCACTATCTGCCTAACTATTTTAGTCACATAATGTTAATGGAACGAAAATTTCATTTACATAACAGAGCTGATTAGAAATGAAGTATCATTTATGCAGACCTCGCACTTCTCTATTTGCTACTTTTTTTTGCACGAGGCTACTATTTGGCTATTTTTTCCGGCTAGTGGTACTAAAAATACATTTTTTGGTCTAGAATTACAAAAGCTAGCTTGTATGGCAAAATTGAGTAAATAATCGATACTAATTATTGATTAATTATTGAAAAAAATATTGTTTCTTAGTTTAAATTTTATCACTAAACCAGGTTCCAATGATAGCATTGTGCCCATTTAAAAACTAAATTCTTTTTTTCTAGAAGTCTCACCACCAAAATTTATACATTCTAACAAAATGATCAACTCCTAATTTATTTTTAGTACTTTTAATATAAATTTTCTTTTACGTTCAAAATTGTGTGATGTGTAAAACTTATAAAAAGTTACATAAACATTTAAATCAATGTTTATTAAAATTTTTTTAGTTGAAATAATAATGTAAATTTTTTTATACATTTTTTATACGCGCAATATTGAAACGAGTCAAATACGAAATAATCCCACTGAATCATTTCCTGTCAGTCGCGCGGTCTATAGGTGGCCGCGGACAATAATACGTGTTCATTTTTCAAAGATAATGAAACAACACGTATTTTTCCGGTTTGATAACAAAAAACTGGGTTCGAACGTATGAGTACTTTAAATTATTTTTATAATTAAAAAAAAAATATATCTTGAAGTTGCTGGCACACGATGAAATTTCATGAAATGATATTTAACATAGGGGAAACCTCCCTATAGTGGACAATCTTTAATTAAGAGCACAAATAAAAGAAAAATAATTAATTTTAATTCATGAACACGTATATTGTCTCAACTATTACTTAAATTAATTATTTTACATACATTAGTATTTTTAATTAAATAATATCCACTGTAGGTTGCATTATCAACTGTATGGAGATCTCTCCTAATATAGTACAAATTTATAATAAAAAACGGCTGTGATTTTTGAGTAAATTGTCTTTCAACATTTTCAGAAAAATAGCTACGATTTTGTTAATTTCGATTTTATTTTTGATTTTCCCTGAATTTCGAAAGAAAATTAAAAGTTGTGTCAGGTTTCAAATGAAAAAATTAAATACCTGTATCAGTTTAAATAATACCACACTTTGAAGATCAACAATTCTTTTTAGTAGTCGCTAAGGTTCCATTTTAGATCAAAATTGAAAAATTGAAATGTCGGCTACAAGGAAACCAATTTTTACACATCACATAATTTTAAACATCTTGCAAAAGATTAAAAAAATGTATATTAAAAAACCAAAAATATGGGTTTATTATTTTCTTAAAAAAAAATATATATATTTTTTTTTACATAAAAAAAATTTAATGTTTGGTCTTGAATAGGTTACGAGATACGACTTCCAGAATTGATTTTTTTATTGAAAAATTCGACTAAGAACATTAATTGCAGTGTTTGTACGCGATTATAAAATTATAAAATGCCTTCCATGTGAAAAATGCGCTTATATGAATAAAAGGACATACATTTTCCAGGAAAAGTACAAAATATTGAATGTCCTATCTTTAATATCTCGCGAAATATCAACTCGAAAAGCCTTGTTTTTTTTTTTTGTTTTTTTTTTTCAAATTTCCGCCTACCTTTTATAATGCGTATTTTGTAATTGCACATGGAAACTAATATTAAATTGTTTTTGGGTAAATTAAGAAAATCCGTCTAGAAGTCATATCTCTTAAACTATTCAATATAAAACATTTTTTTTCATTTTACATTGAATTTTTCTAATTTTTGTTCAGATTATTTAGACATCAGACTGATAAATAGAAAATCTAGATGGATAGTGTAACTGTCGATTATTACACTATCTTATATACAAATCAAATACAGGGTGTCTACTCAAATCCTGAAAAAAAATTCCCTGACAATTCCAAATTTTTCTAGGTATCGCAGGTATCTCCTCGACTTGGAATATGTTTGCTGTTTCGCGAGTTTATTATAAATATGTTTGTTTTCAGTTTCTAGGGATTCAATTAATATGTTTAATTTATAAAGCTTTGACAAATTATTTTAAAAGATATTCTTAAATATATATTCACCATCGATGTTATCTTCTTATACTTAAATTCCTAACTTTCTAAGTAAAAATATTGCATTTTCAACGAAATAGATGAATTTTCAACCAAATAGTTGAATTTTGAACTAAATAAGATTAGTTTTCAACCAAAACTGGAATAGTTAAATTTTAAGTTAAAAAATTAATTTAAAAAAAAAAAAAAAAAAAAAACACATTTTGAATCAAAGTGATGAATTTTCAACTAAAATGATGAATATTTAACTGGTATACTATATTTACATTTTCAAACAAAAAGATGAATTTTCAAACAAGAAGATTCATTTTCAACCAAAAAGACGACCTTTTAACAAAATACATACATTTTCAACAAAATAGTTGAATTTAAAAAAAAAAGACGAAATTAATTAATTAATTCTCCACGAAAAAAAAACACTTTCAACCAAACTGATGAATCTTTAACTGAAACAGATGATTTTTTTTAACCAAAAAGATGAATTTTTAACAAATGAGCATAACTTTCAACCAAGTAGTTTTATTTTCAACCAAAAAGATGAATTTTCAACTAAAATTATGAATATTTTACTGGAATACTTTAGTTTTCAAACGTAAAGATGAATTTTTAATCAAGAAGAATTATTTTCTACCAAAAAGGCGATTTTTCAACAAAAGACATGAATTTTCAACTAAATAGTTAAAATTTCAACTGAAAAATACCAATTTTCCACCAAAGAGTTGAATTTTGAACTAAAAAGATCAATTTTCAACCAAAAACGGTATATTTAAATTTTCAGTTAAAACAATTTTCAACCAAATTCATTAATTTTCAACCAAACTGATGAATTTCCAACTAAAATGATGAATCTTCAACTGGAATAGTTGAATTTTGAACAGAAAAAATTACTCTTCAACTAAAATGATAAAATATTTAATAGGAATATTTACGTTTTCATTTAAAAAGAAACTAATTTTCAACAAACAAAGAAAACTATCAAAAAAATTTTTACATTTTCAAACAAAGTGACGAATTTTCAACCGACTGGAATATTTGAATTTTAAATAAAAAAATAATTTTCAACTAAAATGATGAATCTTTAACTAGAATAATTGAATTTCCAAGAAAAAAGATTAATTTTCAACCAAGAAGATTAATTTTCAACTAAGATGATTTATGTCTACAAAAAAGGCGGATTTTCAACTAAAAAAGATAATTTTCAACCAAAAATTGATTAGTTAAATTTTGATTTAAAAAAATTAATTTTCATCCAAAGAGATGAATTTTGAACTAAAATGATGAATCTTCAGCTGGAACAGTTGCATTTTCAGTTTAGAAAAAATTAATAATAAAAAAAGAAATCAACAAAATAGTTCAAGTTTCTACTGGAATATTTAAATTTTCAGTAGAAAGAATTCATTTTCAGCCAAAGAAAAAACGAATTTTTAACAAAATAGCTCATTTTTTTAACAAAGGACATGAATTTTCAACGAAATAGTTAACATTTCAACTGAAAAAGACAAATTTTCTACCAAATAGTTGAATTTTGAACTAAAAAGATCAATTTTCAACCAAAAGCGGTATATTTAAATTTTCAGTTAAAACAATTTTCAACCAAATTGATTAATTTTCAACCAAACTGATGAATTTCCAACTAAAATGATGAATCATCAACTGGAATAGTTGAATTGCGAACAGAAAAGATGAATTTTCAACTGAAATGATAAATTATTTAATAGGAATATTTACGTTTTCATTTAAAAAAGAAACTAATTTTCAACAACAAAAAACTAATTAAAAAAAAATTTACATTTTTAAACAAAGTGACGAATTTTCAACTAAAATGATGAATCTTCAACTGGAATAGTTGAATTTTAAATCAAAAAGATCAATTTTCAACTAAAATGATGAATCTTTAACTAGAATAATTGAATTTCAACTGAAAAGATTAATTTTCAACTACGAAGATTAATGTCTACAAAAAAGGCGGATTTTCAACTAAAAAAGATAATTTTCAACCAAAAATTGAATGGTTAAATTTTTATTTAAAACAATTAATGTTCAACCAAAGTGATACATTTAGAATTGAAATGATAAATCTTCAGCTGGAACAGTTACATTTTCGGTTTAGAAAAAATTAATATATAAAAAGAAATCAACAAAATAGTTAAAGTGTCTACTGGAATATTTTAATTTTCAGTAAAAAGAATTCATTTTCAGCCAAAGAAAAAACTAATTTTTAACAAAATAGCTCATTTTTTCAACCAAAGAGATGAGTTTTCAAATAAAATTATGAATAGTTGAATTCAACCGACAAAGACGTATTTTCAACATGAGTTGAATTTTTAACAAAGAAATATTTTTCAGTCAAGAGAGAGAAAAAAAATGGTAAACAAGCTGTTGAATTTTCAAGCTAAAATATGAATTTTTAATCAAGAAGATTAACTTTCTGCCAAAAATAAAGAATTTTCAACAAAATACATGACTTTTTAACCAGATACTTGAATTTCCAACCAAGAATAGAATAGTTAAATTTTCAATTGAGAAAATTAATTTCAAATAAAAAAACAAAGAATTTTCAACAAAATAGTTAAATACAGTAATATAAAGTTAATTTTACAAGTAAAGAATCATTTTTATTCAATTTTATAATGCAACTTGAAAAAAAAAAAATTAAGCACTCTCTCGGAAAAATTCTCTGACCTTAAAAAAAATTCCCTGACCTTTTCGGGTTTTTCCAAGTATATAAAAATTCCCGAACAATTCTAGGTTTTCCAGTAGGGCAGACAGTAGATACCCTGCAATAACTTCAATTTGGAAGGAAAGTTTACAGTACGCGCATTACTACTGAGCAATCCCATGTCAAATCATCTGAAGAATTTCAGCTACTGTTTGTAATTGTGATGAAAATTATAGTATCCGTTCTTTAAGGTGTTGAAAGAAAAACCCTAAAAGTAATTTTTGAAAAAATGAAAAAACTTAGGAGATATTCAAAATTGAAAATGTTGGTCCTTTTTTTCTTAAACTCTCATAACTTTGGTGATCTTAAAATTGTTCGTAATAGGACGCAGTTTTGAAAAAATATTTTTTGAACAAAAAAAATTCAAAAACTTTTTGGATTTTTCAAAAACCTCTACAAGCTTTGTAAATATCAAAATTGGGTCTCCCTTAGTTTTCGAGAAATAATTGAAAACGCACGAACTTCAGAGTTCTCGTTTTGATATTTACAGGGCTTGTAAAAAACACTGTAAGCTATCTATATAAAAAATTAAGAAAATAAGTGTTTTTTTTTACAGAAATTCAGTTTCAAAATAAATTTTTGAAAAATCCAAGAAGTTTTCGAATTTTGTTTGTTCAAAAAATATTTTTTCAAAACTGCGTCCTAATGCGAATAATTAAAAAAAAACAATATCATTAAATTTACCAAAGTTATGAAAGTTTAAGAAAAAAGGACAAAAATTTTAAATTTTGAATATCTCCTAAGTTTTTTGAATTTTCCAAAAATTATTTTAGCGTTTTTCTTTTAACACCTAAGAGAACGGATGCTAGAATTTTCATAAAAATTACTAACAATAGCTGAAATTCTTCAGATGATTTGACATGAAATTGATCTACTGTAAATCAATTTTAATCGGTACAAGTGCGTTTTCGCCGTATAATAGTGCATGTTATAAACACCCTCTCATGCACAATATAATTATAATTCGCATGGTGTGCAAAG
>JAABKJ010001266.1:0-31162 GCA_011634705.1 Andricus grossulariae | reverse complement strand
ATACCCATCCACACATCACTACTTTACAACCGAGCAATTCACGCCTACCCCGAAAGGGAAACGGCTTAATGATATAACGGGAGACTTGGTATGTGAGGCTCTGAAATAGAATTCTCATCGAAACCTAATTCTAGAGAAGAAAAATTAAGATCATATCATGAACGATTATTTTCTTATATAAATACGTTTAATTTTTGTAAAATACAATACGTTTAACATTGCCTACAATTAAATATTACATAGATATGTAACAAACATTTCATATTGTACGCACATGGTTCATTGATAGAGTGTACTGCCGGAAATGGCACTACTATAATTTAATTCTTAAATAACAAAAAAGCATATAAATGCACACGCGACGTCGCAGTAGAATCTGCGACTCAGTCGATTCGTAATAGTAAAAAATTCCTTGTTATAAATCACATACTGGGATAAAAGCTTCTGTCTTGAAGACAATAAAATAAATTATAAAAGCGATGATATTACATTGGCGAAAAATGAGAAATATGATCAAATTTCTGAATATCAGCATTCCACTTGAAATAATTTGTCAATACATTCTTGCATGCTCTCTTTTATTTATAAACTTAAAGAAGGATCGATTTTCTTTGTTATCAAAGAAAGATCTATTCGATGAATATACCTTATGTAAAAAAAATAATAATACACTTTATCTCATATTTGATCGTTTACATTTACATATATTACTCTCTTTCTCTGATTTTTTGGCATGTCCCCCGACCAGTCAACATGCGTACGAAAACATACAATGGAAGAAAACCGACCTTCACTCTTTATACAATGTGGAAAACACCTGGCCGAATAGTAAAACAGGACATGCATATCGATTTTCCGTATCAATTTGCATGGCCCATCTTTCCCTTTGGCATTTTTCTCCTTTTAGGTATTTATACCTACTTGTATGTACGTACATATGTATAATATTCTTATGTCATACAGCTATTTACATTAATGATCTAGTGATAAATAATTTAAGGCATAACAGAACGATTCTCCATTGAAAATTTCGACGCCCTAAAGTACGTACGAAAGTACGTCGGAAATTACGTAGGACACTGCGTCGGAAACGACATATACGACGTATACGGCGTCGTTTTCGACGTAGTTTCCTACGTCGTGACATAGTAAAACATTTGGCGTGAATAGTTTATTATTAACCTTTAAGAATGTCGTGCGGTCTCACAGACCGCACCATGGTTCTGATATGTGGGTCCATCCCTCCCCTTCCTCGAAGCGGCCGTTGTTAGTAGCTTCAGTTTTAGTTTTTTTTTTAAATCTCATAGGAGGTCCGTAAGACCGCACGTCCACAGTAGCGTCACAATTTTATATTTCTGTTTCAATTTGTTTTAAGATATTTAAAAGGAAAGATGTCACAAACAAACTTGAGCTTGCTGCATGCACCCCAGAGTTCGCAACAGGGTTGACCCAGAAAAATGTTATGTCCCGATTATTCCTCATTTGCGCCAAAAGTGACAAATTAGTATGAACGCATGGACGTGCGGTTTCCCAGACCGCATCATGATTCTGATATGTGGGTCCTCATCCCCACTAGTGTAACAGATTATTAATAATAAAAGTTGATAAAATTGATTAATTTCATAATTATTCCAATGTCTCTTCATATACTTGTGTAAGTTAGATAACAAAATCTTCTTTACTTATTTAATTAGATGTAAATATATACAACGGTCTGTGAGACCTCAGGTCCATGTTAGTGCAAAAATGAAATCACGTCCACACTCAAAGGATAAAAAAGGTACACAAATTTAACAAATAAAGTTCTTAGACCCTTATAAGCATAAAAATCAAATTCATCAACTTCATGATGAATTATTCCATGATTACGTTTATAGGTTTCTTGGAACTTTTTTGTGAAATTAAAGGTCCCTTTTTATCTAAAAAACAACTATTACATCAAATTTTTGGTCTAAGACACGTTTGGTTTACGTTTACTCAGTAAAACATTTAATGTAAATAGTTTGTTTATTATTGAAAAAATGGTCCACAAATTTCACAAATAAAGTTATTAGAAACCTGTTAACATAAAAATCAAATTCACAAACATGCATAATATATTGAAGTTCAAATAGAAGATTTTCTGAAAGTTCCATTTGTAAAGTTTTGATTGTTCAAAATAGAAAATTATACGCATTTTGATGGAACTTGTGACAATTATAGAACTTTAGGTTCCGAGACAAAACGACACATTCTTGAGTCTTACGCAATTTCTAAATTAAAATACAAAATGAATATTAATACAACATTTTTACAACATAGCACTTTTAATAAAAAAAGATGAAACCTCTACTAAAAAGATTAATTTTCCACTAAAAAAGATCAATTTTCAACCAAATAGTTGAATTTTCCAATAATAAAACTAAGTTTTCAACCAAAAATTGAATATTTAAGTTTTTCAGTTAAATAAATAACTTTCAAATATAAAATACAAGTTTTCAACAAAATATATCAATTTCCAACCAAAGAGGTGATATTTAAGCAAAATAGTTGAATTGTTAACCAAGAATAAGATAAACTTTTTCCACCAAGAACAATAATTTTCTACCAAAAAGCTACATTTGTAACTAAATACATGAATTTTGAACAAAAAATTTGAATAAATAAATTTTCAGTAAAAAAAATTAATTTTCAACCCAAAAAAAATTTTTAACAAAATAGTTGAATTTTCAACCAAAGAGATGAATTTTGAACTAAAATGATGAAACTTCAATAAAAAAATGAATTTTTACCGAAAAAAGAAACATTTTAAAACAAAAATGGAATAGTTACATTTTCAGTTGAAAACCTAATTTTTATCAAACAAACAAATTTTCAATAAAATAGTTAGATTTGTAATTAAAATATAAATTTTCAATTGAAATCATGAAACCAAAAAAATGAATTTTTTGTAGAGTAGGTCAACTTTCAACCAAATATTAGAATTTTCAACAAAAAAGGATGAATTTTCGACCAAGATCATTAATTTTCTAACGAACAAAAATAAATAAATTTTCAACTAAATATATGAATTTTTCAACCAAAGAGAAGAATTCTCAACTAAAATTAAAAACATGAATTATTAAATAAAAAAGATAAATTTTCATCAAAAAATGGAAGAGTTACATTTGCAGCTAAAAAATTAATATTTAACAAACAAAAAATTCCAATCAAATAGACACACTTTCAACAAAAATATGAATTTACAACTAAAATCATCAATTGACAAGCAAAGAATGAATTTTCATCAAAGTAGTTAAACTTCAACCAAGGACTTGAACTTTTAACCGAAAACAATAATTCCTAGCGAAAAATGTAATAGTTGGCATTCCGCGAACAAAGATTCATATTTTAAATAAGAAACAGTTGAAAGAAAACAAACAAAAAAAAAACAAATTCCAACAAAATAGTTAAATTTTCAAAGAAAAAGATGAATTTTCTACTTAAATCATGAATCTTCAATCAACAAAATGAATTTTTAACAAAGTAGTTCAACCAAAAAAAAAAAGTTCTCAATCAAAAACAGTTACATGTTTTTGGTTGAAATTTTTTTTTTTTCGTTGATAAATAATTTGTTTAACTGAAAATGTAAGTATTCCAGTTGAAGATTCACCATTTCAGTTAAAAATTCGTCACGTTGGTTGAAAGTTGATCCATTTTCTTGCAGAAATTTTTTTTATTTTTTGAAAATTAATTTTTTGAATTGAAAATGTAACTATTCCGTTTTTGATTGAATATATTGATGTTTTCAAAAGGAAAATTCAAGTACTTAGGTAAAAGTTCAACTAAATTGTTGAACATTTCTTTTTTCCGTTGAAGATTCATCTCTTTGGTTAAAAAAGTAATTACTTGGTTCACAATTAATTCCTTTGCTGAAATTTCACTTTCGATAAACAGAACATTGTGAAAATCTTATATTTAAATATTGCAATAAAGTATTAAGCCAATAGGAGCTTTTTTTGTGAAACTAGGTCCTTTTTAAATAAAAAAACAACTGTTTGCACCAAATTTTTGGTTTAAGTCACAAATTCGTAAACTACGTCTGAAACCACGTCGGATCCTACGTCATTTCCGACGAAATTTACGACGTCGGAATATTCAACAGGATTGAAAGTACATACATTGATCATCTCATTCGAACCATTAAGTTCGAAGAGAGAAAAAGTGTCTCTGGATGTTGCCTAGCTTTTACAACACTCTTCCAAATCCTCCATAAATTTAATTTTCTCTCGCGAATTCGATTTTACTTTGCTCATAGAAAAGTTGTGCTTCCTTGAGTAAATATTTCCCCGGGATTTGAAAGAATGTTTAAAAATTGAGAATTTGTTCACTGGGAGTAAGGTAAAATTCACTTAATATCTATGGTGAGACTGCGATTGTCTCCATTCGGGCGTGCCATGATGATGATGGTGGTGGTGATGATGACGTTTTTTATCAGACATGCTGGCTTGTTTGCCTGACGGATAAGCAGCTACGTCACTGACGACGAGTTCGGAACCGTCACGTTCGGTATTACTTCCACGGTAATTTTCTCGATATCCTGGTTCATCCAGGGTTTCCTTGCGACGAAGAGGAGAATGGTTGGCTTTGTGACCAGCGGTTTCGTGGAGATTCTCCCAAGCCTGGCGATAATATCTGTTCAGACCACCTCGACTTTCAGAAGAACTGCTGTCGAAGCTGGCCACTGTATTGCAATCGGGTGAAGCTCGATGCCGGTAGTGTTTACCGCCTCTGCCACGATTCCTAAATAAAAAAACAAATATTTATTCGCATTTCTTATAGAAAAATTCAAGTTTTAAAGCACATTTGAGAAGTAAGCGAACAAAACATGATAAGGGACATGTCTGAAGTGATACCACCAAAAAAAACAAATTTTGCCGATTAATCCGAGGGGTTAATTACTCGGATTTTTGGTGTACATTAGTATGCGAAATTGCCAGATTGCATGAGATTGCAAAAGATTCAATGGATTAGGGGTCGTACTTAAATTACGTAACGGATTATAGGCCCTATCAATGACCCCCCCCCTCCCCCTCCCTTGTGACAAACCGAAACAAAATATTTCTACGCCCCACCCCGCCCCTTACAGTACGTAATTTATGGTTTTCATAAATAATAAGATATGGGACTTGAAACTAATGGATATTGTTTGTATTTAAGATTTGCAGGGTGACAACTTCATTTTCAAAATTCCCTTATTTTTCCTTGACCAATTTTTCATTTTCCCAGACCATTAACATTCAAATGCCAGCATTTTAATCTTGTAATATTTGTAACATAGTATCTTTTATAAACGGAATAAAACAATATTTCCGATACAAATTAAAATTTTTTATTGGTTTTAAACAAAAAAATAACTTTTCTAATTAAAAGATGAATTTTTAACAAAATACTTGAATTGTCAACAAAATATTTAAATTTTCCACAAAATAATTGAATTTTCCATCTTAAAAGATGAATTCTCAACAAAAAAGTGTAATAGTTAATGTTTCAACAAAAAAAGATGAAATTTCATCCAAAAAAATTAATTTTCAAACCAAAAAGACGAATTTTCAACAAATAAAGGTTTTTCAGTCATGAAAGAAAAAGAATACCTAAATTGTTGAACCTTCAACCCAAAAGACTATTTAAAATCTGTTAAAATCCATTGAAATTTGTGAAATCCCCCAAATTCTTTTAAATAATTGGAGGTCTTATAAATCTTGGTCTTCTCTCTTTGAATTGTAGAAATCCCTAGAAATCCCTTAAAATAAAAAGTAATTTATTCCTTGAATATAAATTGAATTGAACTTATGCATTAAAGCTCTGTACAAAAAACGTTAAAATTCTTGAAAATCTTTGAAATCCCTTGAAATCCTCGGAGATTTAATGAAATCCTTAAAATCTTGTGAAATTCCTTGAAATACCTTTAAGTCTCTTTAAATCTGTGGAATCCAATGAAATTCCATTAATTTTCCAATGTTTTCTAGAAATCCCTTGAAATCTTTAGAAATCCTATAAAATTCTTTAAAATCCTTTGAAATTTTTTGTATCCCTTGAAATCCGTTAGAATCCATTTAAAAAAGTGTAAATAGTTTAAAAGTTCTTGAATATAATTTAAATTAAACTTCTTCCTTAAATTTCCCTTTAAAAAACCGTTTAAATCCCTAGAAATCTTTGAAATCCCTTGAAATCATTGAAGATTTAATATAATCATTGAATCTTGAGAATTTCTTTAAAATACTTTCATCCATTGAAATTTGTAGAATTGCTAGGATTTATATGCTTTAGAATACCTTGAAATTTCATTTTATTTCCTTTGAAAAATGTTGTTTAATCGGTGGAAATATTTTTAAATACTCCAAAACCGACGAAATCTTTTTAAATCAATTTAAATATTTAGAAATCCCATAAAATCCTTTTAAAAGCCTTAAAACCCGTCAAAGTCCCTCGAAATTTGTTTGAATCCTTTAGAATCTCTGAAAACCTCCTGATAAGTTTGGAAATCTTCCAAATGCCGTGAAATTTTCATGAAATCTGATCAAATCGCTAAAAAGGCATGGGAATGATCTAGAATACAAATTAAATTAAACCTATTCATTAAAGTTCTCGAAAACACCGCTTTATTCCCTGTAAATCTTTGAAATCCTTTATTCTTGTGAAATACCTTAAAATTCCTTGAAATCTTTGAAATAGCAGCGAATCCCTTCAAATTTTATTTTATTTTATTCATTTGGCCAATTTCACTAGAGATATCTGCAATCTTTGGAAATCCTACAAGATTCTTTGAAATCCCTTGACATTTTTTAAATCTTTTGAAATCCTTTGGAATCCCTTAAAATTCCCAAAATGTTTGGAAAGCTTTCAAATTCTCTAAAAACCCTCGAAATTCTTTAAAATTCGTGAAAATATTTTTTAATCTTTTCAAAACCGATGAAATATTTTAAAATTAGTTTAAATATTTGGAAAATACTTAACATCCTTCAAAAAGCCTTAAGATCCATGGAAGTTCCTTGAAATTTATTCAAATCCTTTTAAATCGCTTAAAAACTCCTAATATGTTTGGAAATCTTTAAAATGCAGTGAAATTTTCATGAAATCTGACGAAGTTGCTTAAAATCCATGGTGATTCTCGGTAATTCTTTGAAATTTCTTAAAAGTTGTGCTTTTAATATTTACACATTCATTATTTTTATACTGATTTTCTGATAATGATTTTCTATCACGATTTTTATAAAATTACGAAAAATTGTAACAAATTCATTATGGGAAAATTATCATAATTCTATTCTGAATTTCCTATGATAATTTTTCGCAATGGGAGATTACAAGGTATTGTTAAAGGTTGCATGGGATTGCAAAGGATTGCATGAGATTGCACGAGATCACAGAGGGAGTGTACATCAAATTGTAGAAGTAATTAATCCCTCGAATTATACCTACTGGATGGCAATTTCTAGAGAAAAAATTATGCAATCAAAACAAAAATTTACCGAGATGGAGGGGGTGATATATATATATTTTTTGTTTGTTTGGGTATGCCATCAAATTCGGCGACTTGCAACTTTTGTAATATCAATAAAAAAAGTTTCTTCTGATGTTTCGATACGATTTTTGACGCCTTTTTCATTGATCATGGGCATTTTTTTTTGTTTGAAAAAATAAATTCGATGTCTCCATTCAATATGAGTCTATGTGTTGAGAGCGCCCTGTATGAGACTATTCCCTATGCTTATACACAGCGCATAGTCTCATACACGCCGCTGTCACCAGATAGATTCATATTGAATGGAGGCGTCGAAATGCAGTTTTTTCGAATTTTTTGATTTATTTATTTTTAGGCTTAAAGGAAAGCTGAGCTTTTTCCTTTAAGGACTTTGAGATGAAAAAGTGGGCCGATATTGTTTTATAATAAAAATAAGCGTTAAGTAGTTTTTTGCGCGAATATCATCTATTTCGATGATGTAAAACTCTTTTAATATTAGCAAAAAAAAATGTGGTATTCTACAGTTTTGATAGAATTTTTCATGCCCTTTTTACTGAATACAAGTATTTTTTGAAAAAATAAATATTTGAGCTTTCTCTTGAGCTTAAACTGAAACCAAAAAAATGGCTCGAATTAAAAAAAAAGTTAAAATTTTTTTCTGACCTTCATTTTTGAAGGTCAAATTTCGGTAAAAATTTGTCCGATCGGAGAACTTTTGTTTTTTAGGTGGGGTCACTTAAGAAAACTTTTTTGCCTCACTTTGTTTGTGCAACACAAGTTTTTCTGGACAAATTAGTCTAGAACTTAAAATTTCGATCCTATTTGAGAATTTTATTTAAAATTAAGTTTAACTAAATTTCCAATAGATTTCAGAGAGCCGCTATTGAATTTTTTCAAATTAATTTTCATTTAACAAAAAGGTTGATTTTTTTATGAATGACCACATATTTTTTTACAAATATACAGATATTTATGTAAAACATCATTAAAACAGCAAGTACACTTATTAAAAATAATATCCAGCACGTTACAACTTATTTTTTTATAATACCATTAACAAATTAAGGAGTAAAAGTGATACTTCAAGATTTAAACTACTCGGAGACTTTATTTTTCAATTTCTTATTCGCGATATACGTAAAAACAATGCTTAGTTACCATTTTCTATAAATCCAAAGTAATTGTTAATGTTCTAAACAAATTTAATGAACAAATGCATATTTTAGCCATCAGACTATCTAAATATTTTGTTCTCTTGACAAAATTGATAAAAAATTGGTCAGAAATAAATAATATGTACGATTTTTTTAATATCTGATAACAATGGTTAATTTCTTGAACAAATTTGATAAAAAAATACAAATTTTCGTCAATTTTCAATGTTTACCTTCACGTTTACTTGGAAAAATCCTTTGGTTACGATATTTCATCAATCAATAATAACTGTCCATTTTATAAACAATTTTATAAACAAAATTCCCGACTTGACTACTTCTCGACAAATGGATGTCGTTTTTTTTTTTACGAAATCGACTGCGAATGACTCAGAAAGTACCTGATTTATTAGGAGACTTTATCAGGCAACAAAATTTGTTATTTATTTAAATAAATTTAATATATATAATAACAGAGTCAAGATTGAAAGGCCGCTACATCCAGAAGCACAAGCATTGAAGCTAAATTCACCACAGACAGTAATATTTACATTGTTTAAAGAAACGCTTGCTCATTCTTCAAAAATTATGAATTCGCTAATTAATTATTAAAACTTTTCATAACAAAAACAATTGTGGCTCACTGATAAAATACCATAAGAAATGTATATAGCAGTCGATTTCGTAAAAAAACTCTGTTTTTTAAATCAGAATCGATGTATCCAGTTTTGTTTACTTACTCCTTATTTAATAAAGCAAATTTTAATTTTCAAATTTTGAGGTTCAAAGCTTCTTTTTAATCTCGGAAGCAAAAGCAGATGAATTATATCTCATCTTATTCCTAAATCATACTTTAGTTTATAGGACTTTGCTTTTTTGTGGAGGAAAATGTTAGCGATATTGAAAATTTTAAATCCTTAGTTTTTAAAATTCAATTATTTAATAGAATTTACATTTTGACAAAGATTTCCAATTTTTTAATTAAAGCAAACTGAAATAAATAAAAGAAAAAACTGAAATTAGGCTCCTGGCATTTTTTAAAAGATAATTTCTTTCTTTTTCTTTATTTTTTTGAAACATTTTTTGAAACTAAGAAGATAAAAAATAGAAGAAAACAAAAACTTCAACCGGTTATTGAGATTTCTCCCCTATTCAATTGAAAAAATATAGCTACAATTTACATAAGATTAAAGAAAGTGATCATATAAATTTTTCTAAAAAGAATCAGAACAGTGAGCCGTGTTTTTTTAACGAAATTACTGCATTCTAAGGAAGAAATATTTATGATTTATTCTAGAATATTTTAATCTTTTAATAATATTAAAATGTATTATAATAACATGTTTAATATTGCTTACATGTATCCTTCTGTCCTAAAAATGTTATTTTTGGTCCTAAATTGTTTACGTGTATCAAACTAGTATACATCCAGATGAAAAATAAATTCTTTTTTAAATTAATGAATTATCTTCCATTTGATATAATTCTTTAAATGAATCATATTTTTTCTTTTGAGTAATATAAAAATTAATACTTTAGTGTGATTACTACTATATTTTATTTTATAATTACTATTAGTATTATTTTAAAATATATAATTCTTTGAAATATGAACAAACGTACATGTGTTATATCTTAGTTAAAAATATGTCATTTATCTTTGTTATTCTATCAATGCACATTTTTTTTCATTAAAATTATTTGAATTTGAAACGGTTAAGGTAAAACAAAACATTTTGTATAAAATTTTGCTTGAAAATAATTTTCTACGTGGAACAGTCTATTCAGAAAATATCAGAGTTAAATACTTCTCAAAGCTAATTTTTCACTTTGAAAAAACAGCTTAGATCTTTCTTTCTTCCCTTCATTTTCAATTGTTCAAAAACAAACAAATTTAATTTATATCTCAAGAATATTGAGAGACTGAATACCGCCAAAGACTGAAAAGAGAAAAAACATGTCATTACCTCATTTATAAATTACCTTCTGATATGAGAAATATGATTGAAACTGATCAGTTATGATTGAAATAAAAGCTACTAATTTGGCTTTTTATTCATTTCACTTGTGATTTATTGAAATATTCATATGAGATCTGAGACTAATAAATTTCTTTTCAACAATTTTGATAGACCTGAGAAATTTGTTGAGGTAATTGAAAGTGAAAAGCATCAGGAAAATACATTCACCTTTTAAAGAAGAGATGAATTTTGAAATTTTCAGAAGAGTACCGTCAAATGGGGTAATATCGGACATGTGGGGTACATTCAGACATTCCTAAATTGATAGTTTAAATTACTTAAGGTGGTTTTAACTATACAATCTAGAACCAGTTAACTTTAACTTTATCATCAACTACATAGAACCAGTTAAGTCATAAACTGATTTCAGATTCTGGTTAAAACTACCTTAAGTAATTTAAACTATCAATTCAGGAATGTCCGAATTTACCCCATATGTCCGAAACAACCCCTCTTGACAATGTGTCTTTTTGAGCAACGAATAAATTTTTATATTCTTTATACAAGATTTTTCCAAACGGAAAAAACTGTAAAACTAAAATTGGTAAGCCATCTATCTAATGTAATAACAGTATAAGAGAAATATAATATCAACGTTTGCCATACATAAAAAAAGTATAATAATCCAAACGCTTACTAAATTTGTTTCCACTATCAGAAAATAGTTTTTTTCTCAATTAGGGGATCACTAGGAAAAGTAGTGTACCATCTCCCAGAACCAGCTTAGCATGTGAAGGTGACAAAAAGCAGGTTGGAGAAAATCAGTGCAGATGAAGAAGAGAGAAACATAAATAAGAATTAAAAAATTAGAATGGTGAGGAGAATTAGAAGGAAATAATGGAAGAGATTTGATGTTCGCGAGGGCAAAAAGAGACGCAAGCTGTTGTGCAAAGCACCCAGTGAGACCACTCATAAAAATAGCCTCTTAGGGCAACAGAAATTATCTCTCTTTCTAACTTAGGTGAATTCCTCATTGCTTAAATACTGCAAAAAATATTTTCCTAAAGCAAAAGGAAAGTATCTCTTACATTTTTCATTCCAAAATTTGATTAAATCTTTCAAAAACCAATAAACAGTTGACACCTAACCAATTTTCAACACATTTCAAAGTTCTAATTCCAGTTTTAGACAAAAATATCCTTTGGATTGAAAATGAAATGCAAAAAAAAAATTATATAAGAAATTGAGTCACGGAAAAAATGCCAAATAATTGCTAATTGATTGCTCTTTCCACTAGCTACTTTTCACTAGATACCGAAGGATAGTATCGGACCATTACCCGGGTGACATATTGAAAATCAGCCTTGACTTTGAAAGATGATAGTGCCGTCCAACATGTAGATAAAAACATTTTTAAATAACGGTTGGAAAGCTTATTAAATTCTGCGCTAAATGAGCCTTAGTTGAAGAAATTTGACCTTAATGGTATTGAATTATCACGTGAGAAAGACAAAAATAAAATTCCGATTTCTAAGAAATCTTGTACTTCAAATTCAACTCTTGGCGGGAGCTGGGAAAATACATTTATTAATTTGATATTTTACAAAAGTGATCCTTAGAATTTTGCTTCTCAGTTGAGCCATTGAATATTAAAAATGCCAAATTACCTTTCAAACTCAAGACTAATTTTTAATAGGTCAACCTTTTAGTAGTCCGATACTATCCGTCGCACAGTGGTCCAATTCAGGAATTTACTGTTTAAAATCAGATAGAGCTTACAATTCTTAACCGATGTCGATGCTTTTTTAGAAATATTCAGCATTAAGTAAACCAAAACGTTCAATTTTTTGTTATTCTTATGTTATATTTTTCCATAGGCAAATAGTCCGGAAAAATGACACTTTTTGAGAATATTATTTTTTACCGCCGTTGAAAAGACTTCAATAAAGTTTTTTGTATCAGAATAAATGCGAGTATACTCAGGGAACATAAATGATTAGTTTATGATTGATGCTAATCGTTATAAACAATTTATATAAACAAATACTTAGATGAGGAGCTCAACAGCGGACAAAAATGGTTGTTGATGTCGTAGAAATAACAATTGTAATAAATAATTACCAAATAGAACAATTGCTGTATTCAAAAACATTTTAATAAACAAATAGTGAAGTTTTGCACCTTTTTCGTCAGTATATATAGATTTTCCCAAAAAACCAATACCAAGTATGTTTTAAATTGATTAATAATCACAAAAATGTACAAATATGAAATCTTTCTTCTGGTAATAATTAAAAGCGTTAGTAAATTTCAAAATTAGTCACTTTTACATAGAAACAAATTATTTCTTTTACGAAACATTGTTTTTCCCATAAAACCAATTAAAAATATGTTCTAAAGTGATATATCATCACAGAACATCATAAATGTTAAAATCCTTCCAGTTCTTAATGACATAAATAATAAATAAATTCAAAAACTAGTCAATTTCACGCAGAAAAATTATTCCCTTCACTATATCATATTCTACACTTCTAAATAGTAATTTCCCATTAAGAAAATGTGTCAACCAATGTGTGACCAATTTCGGAATTTTCTTATACTTTTAATTGCCGTTGAGCACCTTATCAAAGTATTTGTTTATATGAATTGTTTAAAACAATTATCATCTATCCTAAACTAATTATTTATGTTCTTTAATTGTACCTGCATTAATTCTGATGTACATCAACTTTATTCAAGTCTTTTTATCGGCGATAAAAAATAATATTCTAAAAAATTGTAATTATTCCAGACTATTTGTTTATAAAAAATACAATATAAGGAAAACTTTTAAAAAAGTTCATAGACCTTTTTGTTCATTTAACGTCTTGCGAAAAATAAGATATTTGAAAAAAATAGAAAACATTATTTTGAATGAAGAATAAAACTGACAACAAAAATTTAGTTTAACCATTTTTGTTGCAATTCAACTTTTGCTTTATCACTTTTTATCAATTTTAAAACAATGTTAGAGTTTTATTCAATGATGGTTTATTTTTTGCAGGGAAAACATTCTCTACAACTGTACTATTTCCAATTTTGAAAATAAATTTTTTCTATGACTGAAATCGTTGAAACAATTTTTTTTAAGAAACCATTTTTCAAACAAATAACTATATTTAATAATTATTGACGAACAAATAAGCCACGGTTTATCAAAATTGGATCATTTTTAAGAAGTTGTTAAGAAGTGACACTAAGAAAAATATTAATTACAAAAGCTATTGTTAAAATAATCATTTTTCGTAAGCTTGAAACTTTTTTCAGAAAAAATCATGCATTTTCTTTCATAAGACAAGATTTATAATATCATTTCAATTCTTAAAATATTAAAAAAAAACTGTTTTTTCCTACGAATTGATTGTTGGCCCGAAAAATACCTTAATTCTGAGCATTTCTTAAAAAAAATCGTAAACGGTAAAGAATTGTAGGCATCAGTCAATTTTGAACAGTAAATTCCTGATTTGGACAACTGAGAGTCGGTAGTGCTTACAGGTGTTAAGAAGCAATCAACCGTCAATATTGAGAGACCTAGGTTCGAATCCCAGCGTTGTCGTGGCTGAGTTAACACAAAAGAAGCTTTTTTTCTTTTCTTTGCATTTCATTCAGAATTTTTGTTATTCTAGAAGAAAGAGATAATTTTGGTTGAGGATGTTATTTTTCTGAGTGGATTTGTTTCTATCCTCTAATCTAAAAAGTGCTCGGTATAGTAGGTAGGTATATATCATCTTCGACTCAATGCTCGTTTACCTTGACTAGTATCGCCAATGAAGGTGACGCGTGGTAGTTCGTGGAGGTAGATGATGTTGCGGTGATTCGGTCGCTTAACGAGGAGGGGTTGGCGGGGCTGGGGCGGGGTGGGGCGAAAAATAATTTTGATATTTTGTTGATATTAGATGGAGGGATTTGAGAAGTAGCCAGCGCGATGGGCCGCCGAGAGATTAAAGGAGTAAGGATGATCGCTGTCGCGGCGAGCCGAGAGGTCGCGGCGCCCCAGGTGCTGGTCGGGGAAGGGTAGGGCAAGAAGGGTATACCACCTTGATGGCATTCCCGAATCACCCCTTCCAAGGCCACCACCCCCGCCGCCACCCAACGCACCAACCCCACCGAGCCCCCTGCGGCGCCTTCCTCCGACGCTGCCGCCACCACTAATCGTCACAGCGAAAACGAAACGTTCAATTTCAGTTAATTAGTCTCAATTGTTTTTCATTTTTATTAATTATTAACTAAATATAGTCGACGTCATTAAGCCGATTGAATGATAATTGTCTACTAGGGTGATTCAGTTTTGTGTAAAGCTTCAAATTTGCGGAGAACAATATTCAAGATTTTCCAGTCAAAAGTTTTGGTCCCATTTGCTGTTCTTTCTTTTTCTTTTTAATTAATAATCCAGCAGCCACTAATACTTTCGTATGCACTGAGAGGTATAGAGGGTGACTTTAGCTTAAAATTTCGAGAAAAGCCGCCTGCTCCGTGGTACAATAATAGGCCTTCAAACAAATATTATTTACGTAAAAGCATAATTATGACAATAAAATGATGGTGGGCATTGATGGAAAAAATTTCCCCTAATATTATTCAGAATACTACCCTCAAAAGTAAAAAAACCACCCTCTATACAGGATTGAAAATTTATAATGTGCTTTTTTCATATACGAGGTCTGTCCGGAAAGTATCCGACCTTGAGGTGTACCAGGAGTAAGAGTTCATTCTGGTCAATGCCGAAGCTTTTTAAGGCCGTGTTTCGCCAGAAATTGCTGAATAAGCTGCGATGAATGGGCAGGTGCGTTGTCGTGGTGACACAAATCAGGTCGTTTTCTTCTTGCTACGTCACGTAATCTCTTTAGAACTTCTTCCTAATACTCTTTCTTTACCGTCTGACCTTTTGGAGCATATTCATGGTGCAAAAAACCTTCCTGGTCAAAGAAAACAGTGAGCATTGCCTTGATGTTCCTCCTACTCTGGCGCGCTTTTTTCGCTCTCGGGGATCCAGGTGCCTTCCATTTCAAAGAGTGGGCCTTTGTCTCAGGGTCTTAGCCATAAATCCATGACTCATCCCCAGTATTGATTCCAAATTGTCCTGGGCGACTTCCACTCGATAATTATTTTAATCTTTCGTGAGCAGTCGTGGAACGAATTTTTCAGCCTCGCAGCTCATCCCCAAATCTTAGCTCAAACTTTCCGAAACAATAGTTTTTGGAATCCTGAGGTTTTCCTCTATCACTCTCTCACTGTTAAACGACGATTTCCATTAACTAAAACTTGAAGTCGATCCAGATTTTGAGGTGTTTTGGTAAGTACGACCACTTTTAAATCACCTAATACATTCTATGATTAGAGCATCACTTATAGGCATTCGTAGACATTTTATTTAATGCACACTCTTTGTTCGGTGCGTTCCGTCATCCCAAAATGCGACGCGTACGTGTTTAGATGTTTACGAAACTGCGTACGCTAGCCAAATAAAGATTCGCAAGTCCTTGTCACTTAGTAGGAGGACTAACAGAGGTCCCCGCTAAATCGTAAATACCTGTTTTTGAGAATAGCACAACTAGGTACAAAGTTAGAGCACAGGGTCGGATACTTTCCGGACAGATCTCGTACCTAAGATATTTTTAGCCTTGAATGATTAAAAATTAACTTGAAGAAGACAAAATATGTGTCATTAATAAAAAACTACCCTTAAACTTTTGTAAACTACCTCTTCGAATGATATCTTCCTTATTTCAAACTTCTTCACATATTTTCTCATATGAAAAATGCTAGAATGACTTCAAAAATATTACAATAATATTTAAACATTTCTTTAACGACTTAAAGTGACTAACTGTTTTACAAAGATGTCATAAACTGAGTCTGGGACTTACTAAAAAGTAACTTTTTTATTATTTTATAATTTTTTATTTATTTTAAGACGCCACTCTGAAGATACGTAGGTTTTTAAATAAATCTATAAGACATCCTAGAATTAAAAAATAATGTTGTTGACTTCACATTTAATATAAGAAACACATATTTTGATGCTTCTTTTAATTTTCCGAGGTGGTTCTGTGAAATAAAGCGTTTTATAAATTTAAGTTGTGATGCAGATTTATTTAAAAGCCTAAGTGTCTGAAGAGTTGCATATAAAAAAAAACAGAATATACCTAACTTTTTATTTTTTTACATAGGGTATTTATTACCTTCTAAGGGTATATTTCTGAAGTTTAACAAAGTTGAAGGGTTGAATTCTATCAATGACACACATTTGAACTTTCAACAGGTCATTTTTAACGATTCAAGGCCAAAAATATCTAAAGTATATAAAAGAAGCACATTATAAATTTGTAATCCCCTATAGAGGGTAAGTTTTTCACTTTTAAGACTAGTATTCTAAATAAAAGTAGAGCAATATTACTTTTAGTGATGCCTACCGTCGTTACTACGTTAAATGCCTTGGACCACGGGATAAACATTTTTTTTAATTTATAAAAAATTGCACAATTATTTTTACAGCAAATGAAAGAAAATAGGGTGATGAGATCACAAAAAAATAAATTTTCACACCTTAATATCCAGAGTACTTTTTCGAAAAGTTGGTCGTTAATCGTTTGATCAAGTTAAAAAAAAATGCATTATTTCTGAAGAAAAAAAATATTCTGCAAAATCTTTTTTTCTCCGAACCAAGATAACATTTTTTAGTACAATTAACCATTTTCAAGTTAAATAAACAATTATATATGCAATGAAATCAACATATTTCTGGGTAGATACCTCAGCACCTATTGGACTGAAAAATTTCGAACAAATACAAGTTGCTTTTGAAGGCACGGACTCCACAAATAAAAAAGAAATTTTCTGATCGAACTAAATTCTTTGTTTATACAAAGGTATTAACAATAAAAGTAAAAACAAATCGATCGAAAAATATTTTTCCTCTGTGGCGCACGTGCCTCAAAAAGCAAATCGTATTTTTTTCAAAATGTTTGGTTTAATACCTGCAAATATGTCAATTTAGAAGAGAACTGTGTTCCGTCATTTTGTAATTTTTATTTATTTATTATACTTTTACTCAAAGTATGAGAAAAATTGCATTTTGTAGAAAATAATTTTCTAGACTTCAGTAAAGGTTTATCTGTGTTATAATATATTAATCATCCTAATGGTCATAACAAAGTGCAATGAAAAATGGTCAAATATCGGAACTTGCAGTAAAGAAATTGATCTTTTCGTTAAAACTGCTTTCAATTATTATAAAAGTGAATTTTACACATACAACTCTGTAAAAAAAAGCAACACATCATTGTTATAAACAAATTTTGTGTCATACCGATATTAAAAAAAATGTTTAACTCTATTTAATAAAATGTAACAAATCAGATTTTTAGAAACAATTAAAAATAATAATGTAAAATTTTGGCATTTTCGCGTAGAAAAATTTCTTCGTTTTGCGCTTAAACTAAAGTTAATCATTGTTATAAACAGACAAAACAATTAAATGCAAAGTTAAAAAATTTGTGCCAGAAATAATGTTTTTTTTACATCAATTATAATGTCGCCAACATTTTTTATTAAACGATAATAATGATGAAAATTATCAATAACTAATAATAAGGCCCAACACTTTATCGCGTTCAAAGTACTAAAAAGGAGAAACAAACTTGTTGTATCATGAAAAATTAACAAATTCCCATTTCTTTTATTAAAATTGTTTATAAAAATCATAACTGTTATATATTTATAAATATGTATAATTAAACTCATATTATTTTAAATATCTACAATAAATCAGAAACAAATCTAAAAAAACTAACATTTAAATATTGAGCTACCAAAATTATTTATAACAATGATTGTTGCTAATTTTTTAGAGTTTCAGCAGTAAAATTAATTTTTGTATTAATTGGAAGCAGTTTTAGCAAAAAGAAAACTTCTTCATCGTACATCACGATACTTGCCTATTTGTTCATTGCATTTTTTATAACAAGTAATTCAGTGAATAAACAAATTTTGTATGTTTTTTAGTCCCCGTGCTTTGATTTAAAATGATTCATAACATAGATAAGCCATTGCTGAAGCATACACAATTATTTTGTAAAAAATTTTACTTTGATCATACTTTGTCAATGAGTAAAAATATAATAAATAAATAAAAAAGATTAAAAACTCGCGAAGCTCAGTTAATGCACTTTGATTAAGAAAAGAAAAACAATCGGACCATAATTGTAATCTGTAGATCTTTTTGAACGAAAAAAGTGATTTTTGTCCTACTAATACAATTTACACTTGTTCCTATGGAATTAAAAGTGAAACATCCTGTTGTCTACCGAAAAGTGTATGTATGTCGTGTCATTTTTATGCATGTCTTTACTATCTAAGAAAATCTGTAAGCTTCTGTAATTACTAGGAAGAGAAACGCCTTGATTGAGGACTAAGAAATTCATTAAACAGATTAATATCAGTGACTCCCTGTTGATACAAATTCAAAACTAGAATCCAATATTGATAGGAAAATTATTATATGCAGAAGAACATAACAGCAAAATAATAAAAGGATTCAAACTTCAAATAAAGAGTAGAGTTTGTTAGTTTACTAAAACCTACTTTAAAGAAAAATCAATAACAATCAACAGAGTTCACATTCTAAAAGACAGAATTAAATTCCAGGACTCTTTAGTTACAGAAGAGTGAAAGAAGTTGAAAAGAGTCATTAGTCAAACGAAATAAAGCACCGAACACGGGATAGAGCCTACAGAGTCGCGAAAACAGTCACAATGACAACAGACTCTTCAGAGAACAACTTTCTACAATCTTGATTTAAAATCTCACCTGCGAATGAGGATCACAATCGTCGTAATGACTGCCGCTAGGAAAACGAATCCTCCAAAAACACCTAGAGCTATAACAGCACCCAGGTGCAATTTAGCTTGATGGGTAGGCTGATCAGCATTGTTTACTCTCACTGGGCCAGTAGGTTCTGGAACTCCAGAGTCGAGTGCTGCTTCCCTGTTGTCTATTCCACTTCCAGAAATTTCATTATCTTGAGGATGATCACTACTTCCATCGTTCTGACCTGGTGAAGAAGCTGGCTTTTGCAAACCAATTGAAGATTTCCTTTGTATCGTTTCTCTGACTGTTGCTGGAAGCTCTGAATTTGTGGGAGGAACTCTTCGAGATGGCACAAAACTTGAAGTACTGGTTGTTGATGTGGTTGTTGTTCTAAATCTGGTTGGGAAGAAGGGTGGTTTACCTCTGGTACTCACTGGTCTATGTGTTGCTCTAGTTGGTGCTGGAGTACTCTGTGAATCATCTATAAAAATAAGGACAGTTGCAATGACTCTGGATTGGTGTTACCATCTTTTTTTGAGTTTAAAAACTGGATTTCTCATCAAAATAATTATAATTTCGTTACCAGTGCAAGAAGGTGCTGCATGGTCGTAAGATCCAGTAGGTAAACAGAGAATTTGACGATGTCCTGTGAGTAGATATCCTTTTTCACAAGTGTATAAGACGATGGTACCAACTATCACGCTTCGATTATTGATTCCTGAGTTTGAAGATTTTTCACTTCTACCATCATCCATTTGAATATTGCTGTGTGCTACCACAGGTGGTGAATCGCAACGAACTGGTTCGCAGTGAGGTGGTGGTCCATTCCATCTTTCATCAATGTCACAAGTCAATCGTGCACGACCTACACAAATTATAATTAATAAGACAATTTTTGACTGAAAAGCTGATAACATTATGATTTTCAACTGATCAAGTACCGGTCATCTCGTAACCCTCTTCACATGTATAGAGGACTTGACTCAAATAGCTGACAGTGTCGTTGATCAACGAATACTCTCCGTTCAATATACTAGCAGGATATCCACATTCAATATCTGCAAAAAATGAAATGATGATTTGTTCGAAGGTACACTTCTAATTTTAGGAAAAATTTTTGATTATTAATCTCACTTTTACAAACTGGAGGAAACTCGTTATAAAATCCAGTATCGAGACAAGTACGTGTCGTAGGTCCAATCAGAAGGCTTCCAGGATTGCAAGTATATTCGACAGCTGCTCCAACTTCATAGGAATTGACAACACTCTTAGCTGATGGATTTGTAACTGACATGGTGGAATTTGCTGGTTGTTCAGGTCTTCCACAAGCTCTCGGTTCTGAAAATAAGATTGTGTAAATTGATATAACTAAAAAAAATATTAAGTCGTTTCTCACGCATGCTGCTGTAAAATGTAACGGAATCATGGGTTATCTCTGATTGAGCCTTCTTTATGCCAACTGAGGCGGAATGTTGAGAGGGAACACACCTTGTGCTCTTTGTAGGATAATTGAAATAGCCTTAGTTTATAGTTAGTAAATATCTTTCTTATGTCATGTTCTACAATCACAAATTCTAGAACAAATTGTTGAAATTGTGCATTGAAAGTATAAGAATATATTACTTACGATGTTGGCAGATGAAATTAAGTCTTGCGTTACATGGAGTGTCTGACCAAAGCCATCCACGACTTCCGTCATAGCGAGCACAATCTTGTTCGCTGCCTTGGGGCAAACTCCAGAACGATACAGAAATTTCTTCCCCACTTCCAGCCCATCTCCATACTGTTCTGTCTTTCTCATCTCTCACTGCACCCATCCAGTACTGACTTGAGGTGTCGCTCCTAGAAACCATTCACGAGTTTTTAAATTTAATAAACGCTCTTTACTCAAAATAGTGATAACAAATGAAGCAACGAACCTATGACGCCTCCAAAGTTCCCAAGATATGAATCCTTGAAGAGCAGGATTACTTTCATCTACGAGAGATCCACCTCTAGATCTACAAAAAGCAAGAGCATCTCTAAAGTTTAATGGCTGTCGGTTGTAAAAAACGTAGCATTTTCCATTATAAGTTGCTGTAGATCCTGGTGGCTGATCTCTGAATTGTGGACACCTTTCTATTGGAAGTGCCTGAAAAGAAAATCATAAAAAGTTTATTAAATCAGAGTGATCTTAGTGCAGTAGCTTAAGCATTGCATACTAAATTCTTTCTCACCTGATCAGTATAAACAAAAGCTTCACAAAGCGAAAGTTGGACAGGAATTGGATTCTGTGAAGCAGATTCAAGATGCACAGACACGAAAGCCCCAGGCATAGGAGGATTACATGGCAAAAACAGAGGTTGTCCTCCTTCCAAAGGCCCCGTGTAACGATTGCAAATAGGGTTAGTCCCCAGATCCGGGCGATTGTTTCCGACTCTGACGACGATGGTACCAGGAACACCGTCCCCTAAAAATGACATCATCATGATAAATGTAAGGAAATAACTTTACTCAAACTTTAAGGCCTTAAAAAACTCTAACTTTTGCTCTTGCCAGCGATGTATCAATGGTTTCGAAACGAACGGATATATGCACAGAGTGCAACTTCCAACAGCTTTCACTTGTAATTTAGATACACATGAAACGCGCGTATTATACTAAACACGAGAGAGACCTGTGTGTACACTATAGAGTGTACACGAATAAGTTTGTAGTATCTGGGAAGATAGTATCATCATGGACAAGCCATTGCCCAAGTACTACATCTCCTGACCCACTAAGCATTTCAGCTGTAACTGCCGAAGTAACCGCCGGCATTGCGCGCACCCATGCTTTTCAATTATAGTCTTCACCTCATTTTGTTTCCATAATCTCAGTATTTACCCAGTACTTATTTCCTACTCTTCAGACTTAAAGAGAAAGGAGAAATTACTCAAAACTTTGGAGGAGACCTATGGTTCTAAGGGCTAATTTTCCAACTCGAATATCTCGATACATTTTATTTTCGATGATACTATGTAATCATGAATTTGCTTACTGATCCTAGATGTATATTTTATTCGCTGTATTTTTATTCCAAGTTGTTTGGCAATGATTTTGGTGAGTATTAGAAAATTTATAACGCTCTATTATAAAGTTTTTATGAGAGTTTCTGGACAGGGAGGTTTTATTTTTGATTTGATATGAAGTCCCATTGAGATCCGATCAGGATTCCGAATGAAGTTCCACTAAAGTACCGGGGATAAGACAAATTACTACTAAAGTACCAATACTACTACTACTAATGCTACTACTAATGCTACTACTACTAATAATTCTAATACTACTAATACTACCGTAATAGTACCCAAATTAAGATATGTATACGTATCTTCTAGGTTTTATTCTACCACAATCTAGAGTCATTTAAGGCTTCAACTTATTCTAGATTCTGGTTAAAACCACCTTAAATAATGTAAACTATTAATTTAGGAATGTCCTAATTCACCCCACATGTCCGAAATTACGAGTTACGAGTTCTAATAGGATAGGAATCCAAATACTTGGAGACTTTATTTTTCAATTTTTCGTTTAGGATGTATGTAAAACTAATGCTTAGCTACCATTTTTTAAAGTCCAAAGTAATTGTTGACGTTCCAAACAAATTAATTAAACAAATGCATATCTAAGCCCTTTCGCACTGTAGAAACTTCGTTCATTTAACAAAATTGATCAAAAATTTGTCGACAATGAATAATACGTGTAACTTTGTAATACCTGAGAAATGTGGTTCATTGTCTAAATAAATTTGATTAGCAAATACAAATTTTTGTCAATTTTCAACCGACAGATTTCGTTTTTTTAGCGGAATCAATTTTAAATTACTTGGGAAAATCCTTCTTTTATGATACTTTACCAACCAACAGTAATTGTTCATTTTATAAACAAATTCACAATTTGACTACTGGTCAAGAAATGGATGTTGTTTTTTTTCGAAATCGACTGCCAGTAACTCAGAAACAACCATAATAACTTATTATTAGAATACTTTGTCAGGCGACAATAGCTGTTATTTATTTTAATAAATTTTATAAATAAATACAGATTTTAGTAAATTATTATCAACCAGCAGACTTCGCCTTTACAACATACTTAACTCTAAATTACTTGCAAAAATCCTTCCCCGATGATGCTTTAACAAAGAACAATAAATGTTCTTTTTGTAAACAATTTTATAAACAAATTAAAAACTTCACTGCTTTTAAACAAATAAATGTAGTTTCTTTTTACGAAATCGACTGACAGTGATTCAGAAAGGAACCTATTTATTTGGAAACGTCGTCAGGTGACATGATTTATTTTAATTAATCAATTTTATAAACAAATACAGATTTCCGTTAATTTGCAAACAGCAGATTGATTTTCTTCAATGTGAGCAACCGTTTCTTTAAACAATTTAAATTTTACTGCTTTATTTTAGCTGCTTGTTATACTTGTTGTACTGAATGTAGCGGTCATTCAATTTGTACTATTTATCTGTATTTTGTTATAAAATTAATTAAAATAAATAGCAAATTTTTTCACCTGACAATGTCTCTTAATAAATAAGGTCCTTTATGATACACTGGCAGTGGATTTCGTAAAAAAAGACATACATTTGCTGACAAGTAATTAAATCTTCAACTTGTTTATTAAACTGTTTAAAAAATAAACAATTATTGTTCGTTAATGAAGTATCATTAGAAAAGGATTTTGCCAAGTAATTTCAAATTGATTCGCTTGAAAAAACAAAATTTGATAGTTGAAAATTATAGAAAATCTTAATTTTTTTATAAAATTTATTTAAATAAAGAGCAAATATTGTTACCTGACAAAATCTCCTAATAAATAAAGTCCTCTCTAAGTAACTGACACTCAATTTTGTAACAAAAACAACTTCCATTTGTTTACATGTAGCCATGTAGTGCATTTGTTTATAAAATTGTTTATAAAAGAAAAAATTATTATTTGTTGATAAGGTATCATAAAGGAGGAATTTTCCCAAGTAATTTAAAATTAATTTCATTGAAAAAACGAAATCTGCCGGTTGAAAATTGACGAGAATTGTATTTGTTTATCAAATTTATTAAAGTAATTAATAATTTTTATCAGGTTTTAAAAAATCTAATTTCTCTTCGAAATTGTTTTGAATTTATTGAATTCTTTAATTCTGCTGTATATCAAACTTTATAGTCGTTAACCCCTCGATTACAACTTATAAAAAAAAATAGTCAAAGTAGGCACCATGGTCCTATAAAAAAGTGTTTCGTAGCATATTAAGACATTAATTAAGTCACTCCCCCCCTCCTACAATACGGGGTAAAGTTAGCTAGGATACGGGATAACGTCGACTAAGGTACGGGGTAAATTTGAACAGTTTACGGGGTAAAATCAGGTAGGATACGGGTAAATTCGGCTAGGGTACGGGGAAATGTCGGGTAGGGTACGGGGTAAAATCGGCTAAGGAACGGGGTAAAGTCAGGTAGAGTACGGGGTCAAGTCGGCTAGGGTATGAGGTAAAGTCAGGTAGGGTACAGGGTAAAGTCGTGTAGGGTGCGGGGTAAAGTCGGCTAGGGTATGGGGAAATGTCGGGAAGGGTACGTGGTAAAGTCGGCTAGGACACAGGGTAAAGTCAGGTAGGGTACGGGGTCAAGTCGGCTAGGGCATGAGGTAAAGTCAAGTAGGGTACAGGGTAAAGTCGTGTAGGGTGCGGGGTAAAGTCGGCTTGGGTACGGGGTAAAGTCAGATAGAGTACAGGGTAAAGTAGGCTAGGGTATTAGGTAAAGTCAGATAGGGTATAGGGTAAAGTCGGGTAGAGTAGAGGGTAAATTCGGCTAGGGTATGGGGTTATGTCGGCTAGAGCACGGGGTAAAGACGGCTAGCGTGCGAAGTGAAGTTGAGCAGTGTACGAGGTAAAGTCGGCTAGGGTATGTAGGGTAGGGGAAAAAAGTACGACGAACGGACACGCGACCGTAACTACAAGTGTTTTCTACCTGGGGCTACGAAACGCTAAGAATGAAGTGGGACGTTTCTAATACTTTTGTATCAAAAAAAGTCTTCATTAACAGAACGTTTCCGAACTTTTTTCTTTAGTTTTATTTCAACAGTGATTTTTTGGGACGTAACTCATGTGATAACTTGTGAAAATTTAGGAAAAAACAAAAAGTTAAACTCTTTTAGTACTTTTTGTCTCAAAAGAATTTTCCACCAAAGGACTGTTTTTTAACTTTTTTAAGTCAAGAATTATAACTTGTAAAATAAATAAAAAAATAAGAGGCACTTTTCTATTACTTTGGTCCTAAAAATATTCCTGCGGAACGCGAATGGATTTTGATATTTATGGAGTATGTAAATACTCGGTCAGTACTTTAAAAAATCAATCATTGTTTTTCCTGTGCATTACAATTTGAATTAAAATGTTACCCAGGTGAAAAAATGATAGATGATCAAAAATATTTGGAGGAATAATTTTCTTAATTACAGGGTTTTATTCATCGTATTTTAACCAATAATATTTTACTTGCCAATTATTTTTACTTTACTTCGTATCAGAATAAAATCGATTAAATATGAGGAAATGTCATCCGGCAATTCGAATTATTAGGATAAATAAGAACCGTGAAATTCCATGGAATCTAATGACATTTCCTGAAATCCTAGAAAATTTATTAAAATGTTTCAAGACCCCTTAAAACCCCTTAAAATCATTGAACTCCTCGGAAATCTGATAAAATCCATTAAAATCCTTTGAAAATCTCAAGAAAATTTTTCAAGACCACATGAAAAAGTGTTTAAATCCCTTAAAATCATTAAAATCTTTAGAAATTCCTTCACATTTTTTAATTCCTTCAAAAATTCCTTGAAATCTTTTAAAATTCCCGAAAAAATTTCGTATTATTGAAAATCTTTTGAAATCCCTTGAAATTTTTCAAAGATCTTGAAAATTCTTTCGAGATCCTGAAAAAACCTTAAAATCTTTAAAATCCCTTCAAATTACTGACATACTTTGAAAATCCCTGATATCGTTTTAAATATTCCAAAATATTTTAATAAATTTAAATCTTTGAAATCCTACAAAATTCCTCAATTCTAGTGAATAAATTCTTTGGAAACCATTAAAATGTTGTAAGATCCCGTAAAATTACATGAAATTTGATGATATTCCTTGAAATCCCTGGAAATATCTTAAGTCCTGCGAAATCCTTTGTGATCCTGGGAAATTCATTTAAATACCTGATTGAGAACCTTTAAAATCCCTCAAAACTACTGAAATCTTCGGAAATCTTATAAAGTCTCCTGAAATTCCTTAAAAAGCCCTTGAATCGTTTCAAATGTCGGAAGTTTTCTGAAATTCCTTTAAATCCTTCAAAATATCCCAAAATTTTATATAAATCCTATATGAAATCCTATGAAATTCCCTGAAATATTTGAAAATCTCTTTAAATCTTTGAAATCCTAGGAAACCCCACACGGTGAGCCACAACCAACTTTAGCCTAAAAAAGATATTACAAGAAGTTTTTTTGTGGAATATTATTTTTACATAGTATGCGCATATTTTGAGCAAAAAAATAAAATAATTGTGGGAGCGCTTTTTCTAAATTTTGTTTATCAGCAAAAAAAATTTGTAATAAAAAACTTTTTTTACTCAGGGATTGCTAAAAATTAAATATAGAGACAAGACAGTTCTACAAAAGTTTTTGTAAAATTATAACTGTTGAATCTACAAAGGACTATTTATTCTCCTCGGATGATGTTAGGATATTTTTGATATGCAATTAAAAAAATCGTGAGAGCGCTTTTTTCAGAAAACAATTTTTATTCTTATTTTATTAATGTCTTGATTTTAAATATTGTAGCCTTCTTTTTGCTCAAACGCTGAGTAAAAAATTATTATGAAATTTTGTTCCGAAATGAGAACTGTATAATCTACAGAGTTTTTTGTACATTTGAAAAAACCATTTCATCACAGCAAAAGTTGTTGAAACATTTTTTTAATCACTGGTTCATCTCAGGTTGTAATGAAATGATAAAATTTGAAGAAAAAAAATGTTGTAATAAAATTTTGTATTGGGAACTTTTGTTGTTGTTGAAAAGTTCTTTTATAGCAACATAAAACAGTATCCAATAAATATTATTCATCTTCAAGCATCTTTCGGTTGAAGTTGGTTGAGGCTCACCAAGCCCATAATTCTTGTATTTAGAAATTTTGTATATCTATTGAAATCCCATAAAAATCCTTTGGCATTTTGTGAAGTCCCTTGGAATAATTAAAAATACACTAAGACCCTTTGAATCCTATGAAATCCTGTAAAATCCTTATAAACTTTAGGATATTCTTTCCAATATTTTTCATAAGCTTAGCTTGTCGTCCAGAATTTTCATCCCCTTTTCCAAATTTATAATTTAATTTATTCATATAATTTCACAAATTATCGTCAATTGTTTATATCAAAAGATTGCCTTTAAATACAAAAAATTTGGATCATAAAATAAGAGCCTACTTCTTAATCTCGCAAAGAATTATTTTGACACTCATTGATATTATTATGAATAGGAAAAGGATGTTTTTGTTGATCTCGAATACACTCAGCTTCCGATATAAGACCCCCCCCCCACCGGTTTACCATATTCTTAGAACTAATGGCCTCTGCAGTTTCGTGATGAGAGAAGGCGCGGGGCCGAAAGAGAGGATGTGCTTAGTCAAGCGTGACAGAAAGCTCGAGGGTCACACTCTCAGCGCGTTAGTTGCATCAACTGGCGTCATGCGTCCAAATCCAACAGAAATCGTTCTCGCGGCCCTGTCTGTTTCCGTTTGGATTCTCCTGATTTAGAATCAAGGCCAAGGCAATCCATTCCCGAAACCATTTTCACTCATATAACATTTTTCCGCCTGGATATTTGTATTAACAAAATATGAATAAGGAAAATCTGACATTGTCTGATCTGACTGTACAATGATAATGTAATTATTTCTTTATTTTCTTACAGAAGAAGATTTGGCTTTGTTCCTCATGCGTGAAGCTACTCGTTGAATACGCAACTCGGGCAATGGCAATTTGAACAGATCCGCAAAAGCGTGTGCTTGGTAAGTATATCGTTATGCATCTTGAAGGCACTGAGTCATGACTAAACAGCTGCCTCTTCGTGCCGAATGTATTACAGTGTACACCTTCTGAAGTAGCAATATATGCATTGTGCACGCTTACCTACACCTTTTTTTTTGCTTCTCCTACCCTTTATTCTTTATATTACTAAAAATATGATGATTATTGTTTCATAGCCTCTTGGCTTCCGTCCATCCATCGTACTTCTTCCAAGGAGGGGAAGTGAGGGGAAATGAGGGAAGGAAAAGCGAGGGGAAATGATTAGAGGGGAATGTAGGGGAAATGATGGTTGGGAAGTGGGGGGATGTGAGGAGAGAATAAGTAGGGGAAGTAAGGGGAAATTATGGGAGAAGAAATAGAGGAAGTGAGGAGAAGTTATGGGAGGAAAAGCTGGGGAAGTAGGGGACATGAGGAGAAATTAGGGGGAATTAGGGAGGGGAAGTAGGATAAGTGGGGGGAAACAAGGGAGGTAGAAGTAGGAAAAGTGATGGTAGGGGAGGTGAGGAGAAGCGTAGGTTAAAGTGTAAGTAGGGGGATTAGGGAAGGGAGGGGAAGTAGCGGAATGTAGGGGGAGTAGGGGAGGGAAATTGTGGAAGGCGGAGGTATGAATGAATTATTTAAGGTCTTAATAGGATACCAAACCCTTTTTTGCCCTAACGTGACAAAGTGTCATACGGGAGGGGTTTGCTATTATTTTGTAACACGTGACATTTTTTTGATCAAAAAACTTAAATTGTAATCCCTGTCAATACATTAAAAATAAATATTGTCTATCCAAAAGGACAAATTTTCAACAAAATAGTTGAATTTCTTACCAAATAATTGAATCTTAAACCGACTAAGACGAATTTTCAACCAAATAGTTAAATTTTCAGATTTCACCCTAAAAAGTCGAATGTTTTGCAGAACAGAAGACTCAAAAAGATACATTTTTAACCAAAAATCCAATGGTTAAATTTTGAGTTTAAAAAGCTAATTCTCAAGAAAGAAAATTTTCAACCAGATAAATTCAACTAAAAGAGACGAATTTTTAAACAAAATAGTTGAAACCTCAACCAAAATGATGAATTTTCGAATGAAAAGATTAATTCTCTACCAAAATAGACGAATTTTCAACAAAATGCAGGAATTCTCTGCCAAATAGTATAATTTTCAACTTTTAAAGAATACACTTTTAACCAAAAATGGAATAGTTAAATTTTCAGATTTAAACATTTATTTTCAAACAAAAAAATGAATTTCTAACACAATAGTTAAATTTTTAACAAAAAAGTAAATTTTCAATGAAATAATTTAATTTTCTACCAAATTGTTGAATTTTCAACAAAGAATATTGACTTCCCACCAAAAAAGACGAATTTTTAACGAATGTGATCATTCTTTACAAAAATGAACTTTGAAATCAAAAGCAGTTAAATTCAAATAAAAAGACGAATTTCTAACAAAATAGTTGAATCATTTACCAAAACTGATTAATTTTCAACCAATCAGTTGCATTTTTAACCAAAAAGGATGAATTTTCAACCAACAAGAATAATTTTCTATCTAAAGGACGAATTTTCAGCAAAATGTTTAAATAAACCAAAGAGATGAATTTTTAACTAAAATGATGAATCTTCAAGAAACAACATGAATTTTCAAGAAAAGAGTTCAACATTCAACCAAATAGTTGAACTCTTAACAACAAAAAAATACATTTTCAACCAGAAATGGAAAAGTTATATTCTCCGTTGAAAAAAAATTAATTTTCCACCAAAGATGGAATAGATCAGTTTTCCGTTAAAAAAATTAATTTTTAACCAAAAATGAAAAAAACGTTTAACAAAATAGTTAAATTGTCAACAATAAAATTTCAAATTATAGCTTACTATTTCGGCGTTAATGTTTTATTTTACAGGTATACGTGCATAGTAAAAAAATTTTGAATTTAAATATTTTTTAATTTTTACGTTTTAGCAAAATTATGACATCCCATGTAATTTTAGCTTCTTTGAGACAACAAAATATAAATTTATTGTTATAAAAACTTATAAAACATCTCCCTCATATTACTATAAATCTAAAAAAAATCAAGAAAAAATCATTGGTGGCCTTTTCGAGAGAATTTCCTTTTTAGTTTTTTTAAAAAATGTATACTATTTTAGTGATTAAAAAAATACATGTAGGTTTATTTAAGAGATTTGACAGATTGTAGATTTCACTATAAGCTGCCGCAAAGAAAATTGAATGATGTCAATTTGTTCCCAAAATTTTAAAGAAAAGTTTTGTTAGTTTTTCATAATTCATCTAAATATTCAAGTAGCCCGAAGTTTATGAAATTTTTTTATGAAAAACAAAAGATGCGTGTCTCATATTTTGCCTTGAGAAACAATGCTCTAAACAATTCCGTTACATTACTAGGATCAGACTGACCGACTTCATATCAAATCGGTCCTTTACATATTTAAGGAGGTACGGTCACAAACACAGTTTTCTTACGGATTTGTTTAAACTTTGGCTATAAGTTCTTTATAATTTTATCTAAACGTTTGTGAAATTAAAAAAATATTGTCCTCTCCTGAGCTGAGATAATTAAGATCAAAGTTGAACCCTTATACACGTAAAGCCTA
>JAABKJ010001265.1:0-31164 GCA_011634705.1 Andricus grossulariae | reverse complement strand
TTATCATGAGTTTTAAGAAAAATTCATACTTCTTTTAAAAATTAAAAATGTCAACCTATATTTTTGTAGAGAAAATCCCAAAATATTTCCTTTGCACAATACGCTGAATACGCATGAAAAATAAAACTAATCAACATGAAGTGATGTTTACATTTACAAAATGAAATATGTGTAATTTCCAGAATATTTTTTTGTGCTGAATTTGAATCAATTTCCCGTTTTTCCCACACGTCAGCTTTTTCAGATATGACATTTTAAGGTAAAATCCAAAAACTACCTTATTTTTGCGATGACAAATGGTTCTTGCAAAAATCACGAGAAGACTTCGAAACATAAGGTTTTTTTTTAGAAAACTTCATACTCAGGCAAATATTTACTTGAAATAAAATAGAGGTATTTTTTCATTTTTTCATGAATAAATTGGACGATGTTTATAGTGCCTCATTCATTAAAATGTACACAAATTCTTACAATTCTGTGCAATCTACCAAATTCACGAAAATTTACTTGAATTTGTTACCCAGTAAATATCAGATATTTCTGTCTGAAGATGCATTAAAACGTTGCAAACAATTGACAGTTACAATTACCCGAAGTAGGATAATTTTATTATTTATGAAGCTCACTTTTCTCTCAGCGCAAGTTATAGCCCAGTATGTCGAAGAAATTTTAGAGTTAGATTTTTTTAAATAGTTTACATGGGGCTGCTTCGGTTTATATCATAAGTCACGGACACATTTTTGTAATACAAACAAGTGATCTTATATGAGCAGTATGCCTGATTCAACATATTGGGCAAAGCCTGGTTTTTTAGCCAACCATTTACGGACTGGGTTGCAGCTAATTGCAATTACTTATTCTCACTATTTATTATTATTTATTTAATTTCCGATAAAAAATATCTCGGGAACTTACCGTGATGAATTTCTTTCAAGTCGTTATAATTCCCTTGAATTCCTCTTAAGTTCGAGTGACTTTTAAACAATTTACTACAATTCACTTTAAATTTCCTGACAATGAAATTCCAAGCAGTTTATCATAGAACAGAATTAAAAATACAGTAATAGTCCTTGTGAAAAACTAAAAACAGCCCTGGATTCGGCTCAGCAAAATCTCCAGGTATTTTTTCATTCGTCTGAATGATTAACTTTTAAAACAAATACATTGTTATTAAACATTTTACATTCATTATGAATGAAAGTATTATAGTCGGAAAGTAATTTCAAGGATATAGGCAGATTCCTTACTATCATATCTCTAGGCTTTCTTTGAACTTTTGCAATAAAAAAATTATTCAAACAATTACATTTTTATTAACATGTTTCCAGGTTTTTAAAGTTTATAGATAAAAATATAAGTAGAACATATACTAATAGAAGCTTAAATCATTATGTAAGCTTCCACGCACAACCTACACTTATCAATAATTAATAAACTATCTATTGTTTTTATACCCTTCACGTTCACTTCTCGATGTTACACCATACACCATATGGATTTCAGACTTGTGTCTTCAATATAAATAAAACTGAAGGGCCTGAAGAAAAAGCAAAGATCCCCCTGGATTCATCGCGGAAAAATCTCCAGGAGTTTTTTTCTTCATTTTTTCAAATAAGTAATTTTTCAAACAATTCTATTGTTTATAATTTTCGGGAATTTATTTTAAAATAATGGAAAACAATAGAAAGTTACTTACTGAAACATAACATTCCCTAAAACATCATGAATAAAAAATTTAAATAATGCAAAAAAGTTAGTTTACACATTGTTTTCATCCCCTCCACGTTCACTCATTAATGTTACACCATGCAGTAAATGGATTTCAGACTTGTACCTTTATTATAAACAAAACTAAAAGGCCTATCAAAAAAGTAAAGATATCTCTAAATTCATTTCGGAAATATCTCCAGTTTTCTTTCATTTTTTCAACAAAATTCATTTTTCGAACAATTACATTGTTTATATTTTTCAGGAATTTATTTAACAATAATGGGAAACAATAAAAAGTTACTTACTGAAACATGACATACCCTAAAGTATCATAAATGAAAAATATTAATATTGAGGAAAAGTCAATTGGTTGGGTAAAAAAAATCCTAAATTTGGTAACTTAGTTTACAGATGACGCCTTATGAAAGAAAAACTGTTAGTTTTTATAAAAAAATTAAACACTTAGAAGAAATAAGTATCTTTACAATAGTTTTTGTGATAGATTTTTTTCCTACTGTCCCTTTTTATCAATTAAAAAAAAATTAATTTCAGTGAATAAACGCTTTTTTTTGTTGGAAAACATGCCTTTCAACTTTATTATTTCCAATTTTAAAAATAAGTAAACAATCTTCATATCTTCCCCGAATGAATAAGGCATTAATTACTAAATTATAAAAGAGATGTTTGTTCTGTTGACTAGCGTAAGTTTAATTTAGTTTGTCGATAAAGACAAAATTTCAGTCATTGACAGTTAAGCTGACCAATAAATATATATCAATAAAAGATGAATTAATTTACAAAATAAAAACCAAATCTCTAATACTACAATCTAAAATAATAACAAATTAGATCTTAATCAATTAATAGTTTTACCGTTTATTAAGAAACTTACAAGATTTTACAAAAAATCTTTCGTAAAATTTAATATTTCAATAACTTTTAAATATGAAAAAGATCCTTTTCAGTGTTACGCTAAAAATAAAGATAAAACTCCAACTGAACTAAAAAGACACATCATCTATATCATCCCATGTGAATGTGGCCAGGTTTACGTTGGTCAGACAGAACGACATTTTAATGATAGACTCAGGGAACACAAAAATGATTGCGAAAGAGATTCTAGAAGTACTGCCTTAGTGTCTCACTCACACACCCTAGATCTCAAATTTGATTTTTCTAATGCTACAATTTTAGGTACAGAAAATAAATACAAAAAACGTAACTTCGAAGAAATGTTCCAGATTATAAAACATAGAAATTCTGTAAACAAACGTTCTGACACCGACTTTCTTAGTGATATATACCGTAACTTAATATTAAGTACTATTAATCTTTAAGTTTCCTCACTATATAAGATTTCAAATGTTTCCCTCCAATTTACATAATTCTACCAACACAAGATAGATGGCTCTAATGTTCGACCATTTCAGAATCATCATGTAACGATAAACATAGCCTCACTCCTGGACATGCAGCCATGGTGACAAGTAGTCCTGCCCAAAAAGGTTATTTATTTAACACAAAAAATGCACTGCATGTCCAGGAGAGTGTGTTTTTAGCAATTTATTAAACCTATTTACCAAATGCAATAATTACAGAGGTATCAGCTTACTAAGTGCCGTAAGTAAAATATACTCAAAAATACTTATTCGTATAGTAATGGAAATTACAGAAGAAAAGATACGAGAAGTCCAAAGTGGATTTATGCCAGAATGATCGTATACAGATCTGATATTTAGCTTAAGATTCATCACAGGAAAAAGCCTAAGAGTAGTAAAGAAAGTTTTCTGTGCATTTGTTGACCTAGAAAAAGCATTTGACAAGGTAAATAGAAATAAACTTTGGGAAGTCCTTCAAGAGTACGAAGTCCATGGATGGCTCCTACAAGCAATACAAACTGTATATGCAGGCAGTAAAGCGAGTGTAAGGGTTAATGGGAAACTGAGTGACTGGTTCGATACTGTGCAAGGCGTGAAACAAGAATGCGTTATGTCCTCATGGCTATTTATCATAATTATGGATAAGTGTCTAAGAATGGCCCTCTTCAATGAAGAAGGTGCAGATCGCGAAACAGTGAAGGTGCGTGAGTTAGCTTTCGCAGATGACAAGATTGTTACGGCAGAATCAATCGAAAACTTGCAGAGAATGTTGAATAAACTTAATACAAGCGTGAAAAACATGCGCCTTAAAATTAACGTAAATAAAACAAAGGTAATGGTGTTTGAAGGAAAAAATTAGAAAACAATGTGCAGCATTGTCCTAAATGATGAGAGATTAGAGCAAGTTGAGAAATACATATATTTGGATAAACTATTCACTAGCGATGGAAACATAGATGAGGAATTAGATAGGCGCATAAATGAGGGTAAGAAGGTTATCGGCAGAGCAGGGTCCTTTTTCAGAGATAAAAACGAATAAAAAAAAAACTAAAATAACCGTATATAAATCTCTATTTGTACCGGCTGTTCTATACGGTAGCGAGACATGGATATGTCAAGAAAAGGACAAGAGTAAAATCAAAGGGATTGGCATGTAACCTCTGCGCATAATATGCTGGAAAACACTGATGGACAAAGTCTGATACGAGATAATCATCAAAGAATGTGGTACAGGAGAGACACTAGTTGATATATGGAAAAGAAATCAGTTAAGGTGGTTCGGACATGTTGAAATAGTGAAAGAAGAACGACTGACCAAACAGGTGCACAACAGTAAAATAAATGGCAGAATGCACGGAGGTAGACCGCCGAAAGAATAGTTAGAATCTGTGAATGAGACATTAATCCAAAGAGATATAAGAAGCCATAGAAACGCGAGAGCTTGCATGAAAAAATGCATGGACGTGAAGAAAGCTAGAATATTATGCCTGGACAGAAAAGTGGGGCGACAAATAGTTTATAAAATGAATGTGAGTAGAGTGAATGACGCCTGAAACAAAGACCTTGGATACTAATGGGCCCAAGTAAGGAACCACACATAACAATGTTGTGAAGCTCTTTACGTGGGGTGATCGCTAGAGATATTGATCAGCAACCTGGGTCGGAGCAGTGTTGCCGAACGAACGTGTCATTTAAATAAATAAAACGAGAATTCTAGATCAATCTAAAATATCTATACCTTACACCAATATACCTATCTACCCTATACCTATATACCAATCCACACACTACTACTTTCCAATCGAGCAATTCACGCCTACCCCGAAAGGGAAATGGCTTAATGATATAATAATAATAATAATAATAAAAAAGTTTGAGGTTAGATCAAACATCACTCTATTCCAATTACATAGAAAACATCACTATCTGTTTTAAACATAAAGTTCAGATTATACTTCATTTCCCCTGAAATTACTACACTTGAATTGTGAAGATTAATTTCAATTTTCAACACGGTCTCCTGAAAACTTGCATTTTGTTACTTTCGTAGTTTCTGTCCGCTACCGCGTGTTGCGTATTTTCTATTTGTCCCTACGAGTTGCGTAGATTCTATTTGTCAGCGCGAGTTACGTAGATTTTTTCCGTCACCTTGAGTTGCGTACTTTCTTTTAGGACCCATCGACACCGGGCTACGCACTGTTAGCCGTCGTGGCGTGTGGAAAATTTCCTTCCCGTATACTTCACAACCAGCAGCATTGCCAGCATTCTCGTTGACTACCTCCCGCTCTCCCACGTCCCGCTCTCCCGTCGGTAACTGGGACCTCTCCATGCAGTACATTCTGCCACCGACAGATGTCTTTCAAGACTGCAGCCGCTTACCGGTTCAAATTTTTCCTTTATCCCTCTTTATTTCACCCCTCACAGCCCCTGCAGACAACCCTTTATCTCCCTTAACACTACGAGAACCACCCTTGTCCCCCTCGAAGGCCCAAACTTCTAACCACAAAAACTCACTCGACTCCTTGCCAACCTGGCTTCACTTTCTCTATTTCTATAAATACCACCTCGCAGCTACATTTTTCTCTCCCCAATTCACTCTCAACAGCTCTACTCACCTCCTAGGCTTCCATCCTCACACTCCAATCACACCTTGAACACAAATTCTTCAAAACCTCTCAACACCAGTCCGCGTACACGTTCACACTACAACCACTATCTAATATACTCAACTTCAGCGTACAGTTTGATACACTTAAGGGAATGTTTTTGAGATGGAACTTCTTTTAATTGTTCCTTCATATTTGTGCAACATATTTCTTAATGTTTAGGTCAGAATAATAATATTTAAAGCCTCTTTTAAAGCATCAAACACGTAAATTTCTAAATTAAAGCTATTGTAAAGGCAGCAAAAATGATTATGTGTCCTGATGGCAACAATATTTTAGTGAGGGTGAGAACGTCTACCTTGATCTATGATACTGATTTCTTCGAAATTTTTTCGAACACTTTCTCCAACAATATGCTCTGTTTTCAAAGGACCTTGGGAAGCGGTCTTTACCCTCATCATCAATAATGACATTAGAGCTCATAATCATCTCCGCTACCTACATGCCTAAATTTATCAATTTAATTTTTTTATGCTTTAAAAGAGGCCCTAAATATTATTATTCTGACCTAAAAATTGTAAAACATATTGTGCAAATAGGGAGGAACAATTGAAAGAAGTTTCATCTAAAAAACATTCCCTTATGTGTGTCAAATTGTACGCTGAAGTTAAGGTCATTTTATGCTAGTAATTTTAATGCAAATGAGTTGGTCGTTTTTTATTTTAAACAGGAACATGCATTTGCTCGAGTACAAATCGCCTGATCTATTTCCGAAGTTCTTTCCGGGATAGTTTTACTTCTTATTTTTTGTTTATTCAGAAATCGCACAATTATACAATACAATTTTACAGCGTAGCCGTCGATAATACGTGTACAACACTTAGAACCTTTTTTGTGCACTACAAAATTGTGAACATTTTCTAACTTAACCATATTCGACCTAGAATCAACCATTTTCGAGTTATTTTGAAGAAAGAAAATATTATTGTTCAACACTTTCCAACATGGCGGCCATATGTGGCCCTTCGCGAAGAAAGGGACCTAGTGCGCGGTACCTTCATTTTACAGGAGGAGGGATTGAAGAAGCGGTCCAACACAGGAATAATATGTTTTATTACGAAAGAGCAAAAAAAATCGATTGGTATGAAAACTAAAATTTGATCTTTTCCGCATTAGGTCCCTTTCTTGTCGGACGGTCACATGTGGTTGGGGACATTTCACATGATCTTTATAAAGCCATCCCCAACGTCTGTCTAATGATTTTTAAATGATTTTCCAACAACCTCAAGAAACTACCCTCGCAGTGATATCGATCTCAATTTACTTTAAAGGAGGTAAAAAATATTTATTTATCTCCCACTAGGAAAGGTCGAAAAATTTCCAAAGTGATTAAAGTTTTTGGCCCTACTGATTTTTTTATAACCCAATGACCCAGGGGATAATGTACTAACATCCTCCAGAAACCACCCTCGCAGAAACACTGTTTGAAATTTACTTTAAGTGGAATTTTTTTTTTATATACGTGCGTGAGAAATGCTACTTTGCACGTCTGTTTAGCAATCGCAAAATGCTAAATTCCCCACGGAATCATTATTGCAGTGTATTAAAAGTTCGTTTTATAGATGTCCTTGATATTTTTTCACGCAAAAAATATATTTCTTCACGCGAATCGACGCCTGCCACCATCTGTTGGTATTAAAAAGAATCAGTAAAAACCAGTGATGCTAATGGACCACGACTTTTTCAACTGCGCATTAGGGTGACCAGAAAAAAACACTTGGGTTTCTTAAGAGCGAAAGGCCAATAACGGTAGCTTATGCGATTGCAGAAGCCAGATTTCTTATTTTTTTTTATTTTAAACAATATTTAGAGGCGGCCCATCATCTTTGAAGTTCTTATGTAATTAACATGGGCAAAACCAACTTTTTTTTAATTTAAAATTTTAACCACGAAGTTATTCACTTTTTAATTTGAACTTTTAATATGTTGCTCTTCTGGTCCTCAGAATTCACATACAAGCATTTTTTCAATGAAAATTTCATAAAAAATATTAATTACGGTTGCTTGTAAAGTGCCATTTTCACTGTTTTCTGCTGTTTTCAAAGCCTAATAACGGGCCGAATAATTTATATCTTATACTAAGATTTTAGGAATATATTCCTCGAAGGTTGAAGATCACATTTTTGAAAAAGCGGATTAGGAAAAATATAAATAAGCCTGCTACAATGAAAAAAATTTGAGGTAATTTTTTAAATATGACAGGTCTACGAGTTAAGCTGTTTAATTTTCGGGGCGGAGCGCTGATCAGATCGGCCATAAAAGTAGTTATATTTCCCTTTTTCAGAAAAGTGAGTAATAATAATTCAAGGGACGTTAACTAATCCTGTTATAAAATCACATCGATAAAAAGAGCTGAGACTGCACTTTTACGATCGACTCTTCACTTACCGAAATTCTCAACTTTTGCAATGACAAAGTTCAAAGACAATGGGCCACCTCTAAATATTGTTTGAAATTAAAAAAAAAAAAATTTGCTTCTACAATCGCATAAACTGCCGTTATTTGCCTTTCGCTCCTAAGAAACCCAAAAATGTTTTTTTTCTGTTCACCCTACTGCGCATGTACCGAAAAGCGCGGGTCTATTTCAAATTACAAAGTATGACCTTGTAATATTACATTAATAACCAATTATTTAAAGACATTAGCTATTTCATAGATTCAGTTCAATTAATTTTCCTATATTTAAAATTTAAAAAAATATATTTATCTGTATTATTATTGATAGTATTTATTGATTTCAAATAAACCCGCGCTTTTCGGTACATGCACAGTTGAAAAAGTCGCGGTCCGTTAGCATCACTGGTAGAAACTCGGGGAATCCCGAATCTCTTTCATTTTTGAGAACCATATAACCTATAAATCAGTAGATGCTTTTCTTCTGCCCCCACCCCCGAAGCCCTCGTTTCCTGCCCCCACCACCACTTGTTACTCACTTATAACAAAAAATAGTATGAGTAACTCGTGCGGGGCCACCGATTTCCCGCACTCATTATTCAATATACTATTTAGCACCCTTGCAAGTAAATTTGAATCGGTGTATCTGCAAGGGCATATCATGTGGTTTATTGAGTTGATAAAAAATGATTGGCTGTATAAAAATCTCAACTCTGATCAATCTCAGAGAAATATAGGTATAGCTGAGTAAAATAAATGTAGCTTCAAAAAATTGTAATGCCTTATTTTTTAATTATTGATTTTTTTATAAATAAATAATTGAATACAAATATTTTGGTGGGAAGTAACAGCGCTTTGTCATATTTCTACTGACCTTTTTCAATTCCTTGAAAAAAGTTTTCGAGTTGAAACATAATAGTCCGCAATTAACTAATATTCAAACTGACCTAAGGTTGTATGCAAGGCAAGTCCCATACCCGTACAGATAGTAGTCCCGCGGGGCGCCGTCGAGCCATGCTATGTTGAAAAAATTGCACGGCCCGCATGATGAAAATTTCAGTGCGCTACTGGCTTAGAATTCGTAATATGTGTGTATACCTACAGTCACCACTGCTATGCCAGCGGCAGACTCGTAGATCGCGGAATGGCGCGATTTCACGTACGCTTCCAAGCTGGTTGTGTGTGTGAGTGTGTGTGTCGAGTGCGTATAGCGGACAAGCTGGAGAGAGGGAATAATGTTGCCGGGTCGCGATACTGTTACGCTTATCCGTTTGAAAGTGACTAAAATTTCAATGTTTTTCATTAGATTATCTATGAAACTACACGATGGAAAAATTGGATGTTTTTTCTGAAAATTTGTATTTTCAAGCTGCACAAATACCGCGATTTTTTACATTTCTGTACCAGAGCGTTTAATTACTACAAATTAAGTTGTGGAGAGTGCCTATGCATTGCCCACGAAATACGTGTTAAAGTAGCCAACTTTGACATTAATTGTCTCCGCATCGGGATGGTTGGAAAATTTGAAATTAATTTACCATATAAATAATCATTCTATTTAAATATAGCTGCTTTTCAAAAAAATTCTACCCGAGATAGATTTTTTTACATACAACCTTAAGCGACAGCCTCATAACATCTGAGGAGGTATGTCCATAAATCACTGCCGAAGAGGTGAAGAAAGCACTGAGGGGCACGAAAAACTTCTCCGCTGCTGTAAGCGTCTATACGGGTCTAGGGTGGTTTTACCCGGAAACACTTCATTGAAAGGTGCAGGAGTTTGCAATGGTCTACACTGGTTCTAGCAGGCACGCAGAGTGCAACATTATTGTAAAGTTCGTTTTGGGCATCTATACAAGGCTAGCGTGGGTCTATCCGGTGTCACTTTATTCAAAGATGTGGGAGTCTACAAGGGTATATCTAGAGTGGTTCTAGCAAGCACGAAGAGCGGAAATTTATTTTATAATTAGTTGTGAGCGTCTATAGAAGTCTAGTGTGGTTCTATCTGGGATCACTTTATTCAAAGATGTGGCAGTCTACAAGGGTCGACCGGACATGCAGAGCAGGAAATTATTTCAAAGGTCGTCGGGTCTAGCGTCTTTCTACCAGAAAGTTTATTTATAGCTACGTATATTTTTTTCATATTTTTTCAGCATGCCTAATTCTAATATAACAAAAGAAAATTAGTGTATCATAAAAAAGAGACCTTAAGTTATGTCCAGAAAAATTTTTGCGGCAAAATATCAGTCATTGGACCCCATGTGACAGTTATGTTATTATTCAGAGGTGTGACCTCAACGGTTTAATAACAATAGCAATTGTTGATCGTTATCCGACTGCCCTACCAAAGTTTGAATATTAGTTAATTGCGGACTATTATGTTGAAATAATAAGGGTTTGTGTTGAAATAGCCAAATATACGTAGAATTTAAAATTGGTCAATTAAGCTTGTTTAAGAAATTATTAGTTATTCTCGGAAGAGCAAAAATAACAACTGCGTGTCATTTTTTAGTATTTTGTGATTGATTCCGTAAAAACAACGTATTTATTCCGTCTCAAATGATTGAAGAAAAAAATTGTTTACAATTTTGTTAAAAAGAGAACAAACTATTTCTTTTGTTTCCCAACTCAAAAACTTTTTTCCAGGAATTGTAAAAAGTCAGTAGAAATATGACAAAGCGCTGTTACTTCCCACAAAACCATTTTTACACAATTATTTTTTTATAACAAAATCAATAATGAAAAAATGAGACATTAAAAATTTTTTTAAACTAATATGAGAAGAAAATTACGAATGAATTTGCTAACAGCTAGATTTATTTTACTCGACTATACCTTCATTTCTCAGAGATTTATCAAAGTTGAGATTTTGATATAACCCATCATTTTTTATCTACTCAATAAACCAGAGGATACATCATTGCAGATACACCGATTCAAATATACTTGCAAAGCTGCTAAATAGTATATTGAGCAATGAGTAGCAATTTCGCGCGCGCGCGCGCGCGTGTGTGTGTGTATGTGACCCATAAATAATAACAAAAGCCTCAAATTAATACAATCGAAGGTCCTCTAAAAAATATTTGTACCTTTTAAAGAAAAAAATGATGTATCTAAAACCAACAATACCTAGTACTCTCTCATCGACCTTGCAGCTTTTAAAGCTTAATACTATCTGAGGGGTTGAAAACTCGTGAAGTCAGGTGTACACTTGTAATGAAATCTCCTGAAGTCTCCTGTAATATCTGAAATCACCTGAAATACCTGAAGTCACGTGAATTCATGTGAAGTCACTTGAAATCACCTGAATTCATTTGGGACAACCCATATACCACGTGGACATTTTGGGGGGGGGGCAAAGTCCAAATTTGTTCAAATCCACAAAAACATAAATGCGTAAAAGAACAACAGTATTCAGGGGTTCCGCAAGTCCCATATAGCTTAACACGTATTTCCCATAAGAAAGCAAGACGTTTTTGTCAGTTGTATTCAGAATCGTCAATTTAAGGTGTATCGAGTTGACCCTGAAAACCTTTCTAGAGAATTAGCCATAGAATACGAATTAGAAATTACTTTTTGAATTTCACCCCCATAAGTCTGTTTTATAGGGTTCCAAATAAACACCATAAGTGAACAATTGGGTATTGCGAGTTTTTTGCGCTATAATTTTATTGAGGTTTCTTTCAGTAAACATTGTTTCTAATACATAAAATATTACTTTGTCATGATAATTTGATGATTAAATCAATTATTTAAATAATTTATTATTTTTAATAGCCATTTTATCTTAGATTAGAGTTAGAAAGTCGCGGTTTCATCTCAAATTTTCAACTGATTTTCAAGTTTTCAGTTAGAGCGAGGCAATAATCAATTAAATTTAACAGAAATATTTATTTAAACCATTTATTATTTGTACTAATATTCTCTTCGAATAAAGCTATAAAGTTGCAGTTTTTCTTTAAATTTTCCATTATCTTGGTCCACTTTCAAATTATAGTAAGGTAATATTAACATGAAGTTAACAAACATAATTGTTTAAATAATTTATTATCATTTATTATTTTTTTAAATAATATTCTCTTCGAATAATGTTAGAAAGTTGCGGGGTTTTTCTGAAATTATCCACTTTTTGGCCACTTTTTACTTAGTGAGATAATAAGTAATGCAATTCAACGAACGTAATTGTTTATAAAATAAATTACAGTTTATAACTACCTTCTCTGAGAGTAATGGTCAAAGGTGGGGGTTTTTCTGAAATATTCAGTATTTTTTTCCTTTTTAATTCTCAGTCACTACTTCAAGGAAAATTTACATTTTTAATATGATCCATGTAGAAAATTTAAAGAATATTTCATATATCTGTATTATTTCAGAAAAGTATATTCACAAAAATGAATATTGTTAAAAAAATTATTCTCTCCATTGCTTATTTATTATTTCTTCATAACTAACTAAAAAGCCAAAGCAATGTTTAAAAATTCAAGAAGAAACCGCAACTTTCTAGCAATTATCTAAGAGAAGATAGTTATAAATAATAATTTGTTTAGACAATTATTTTTTGAAGTTTCAATAATTTTTACCTTACCCTAAGTGAAAAGTTGACAACAAGTTATATATTTCAGAAAAAAACGCAACTTTCTAGCATTCTTCAAAAAGAGTATTATTAAAAATAAAAATAAATTTGTTGACCAATTATGTTTGGTAACTTGAATTAATTATTACCTCACTCTAATTATAAAATCCAGAAGAACTGCGACTTCCTAACTCTGTTCTAAGAGAAAGTTGCTAAAAACAAGAATCAATTATTTAAACAATTTATGTGAAAACCTAACTATCAGTGGAAAGCAGTATTTCATGTATTAGAAACAATTTGTATTTAAAAAAAAACCGCAAAAAAATCATAATTAGCGCCAGCAACTTGCAAAGTCCAATTTTTCACTTATGGAGTTTTTTTGGGACCTTATAAAACAGGCTTATGGGGATTATATTAAGAAACTAATTGTTCATTTGTATTATACAGCTAATTGTAAAGTTCAATGTTGGGTCTCAACTCGATTCACCTAATATTGACGACTCTGAATGAAATGTACAAAAACATATTTTTTCCTTATGGGAAATACATGTTAAACTTCATGGGGCTGGCGGAAACTCTGAATATCATTTTGTTCAAACGCATTTCTTTTCTTGTGGATTCGAACAAATTTAGGGCCGATACGCATTCAAATTCGAAAAAACAATTTTCCAATGCATTTCTGGACCACCCAAACGTGGACGCGCGTTCTCCTGAATCTGCGGAGTTTTTTTTTCAGAAACACATGAAAAACTAAAAAATTGTTCACTACTTTTTGTTTGGACTTCTTACTTTGTATCATGAAGCTTATGTTTGAAAAAAAATTCAGCCAATTCACAGCTCCTTTGGCTTTGTAGCTTTTGTATACCAAGAAGTCACTTGAATTCTCCTGAAGTCACTTGAATTCTTCTGAAGTCACTTGAATTCTCCTGAAGTCACTTGAAATATTCTGACTTCTGAACGGGGAAAGAAAGAGAAAAGCGGTCAGGAGTTCAGAATATAGATCAAGGTATAGATGAAAAAATTGCGAAAGCAATATTTACTACTCTAATTAATTGGAAACTTGTTGAGAAGACCATAGGAGTTTGCTTTGATACTACAGCAGCAAATACCGGATGTACATATAGCGCTTGTGCTTTATTGCAAAACAAACTGGATAAAATTCTTTTGTGGTTCGTATGTCAAAATCATCATGTGTTTGAAGTTGTCTTTAAGGATGAATTAAAAGCTTCGTTTGTAGCATCAGTTGGTCCAAATATGGCCTTATGCCTTGCAGTGATGGTCTCCTATCAGGAAGTTTTTAAAACGTTAAGATTGAAACCATTGCATTTGCTTCAAAAATATTACTTGATTCAAATAAACCATTCATTTTAATAGATGATTATAAGGAACTATTGGAATTAACACTGATATTTTTAGACGAAAGTCCATCTAATACACTAGATGGTCCAAGGATTCTAGCCTCAGGTTCCTTTTATCATGAAAGATGGATGTCCGAAGTGATATACGTCCTGAAATTCAGTCTTTTTGGAAATCTATTTCATCTCACTCAACGCGAGAGAAGGCAATGTGCGGAATTCGAATTATTTTTAGCGTTATCATACATTAAGCCATGGATGCAATTAAAGGAAGCCGAATTAAAGGAAATTAAACGTCATTTGTGGTACTTAGGTCAAGAAACGGTAACTCCCAGTCTTTTTTCAAACCTAATGCTTACTGATACATAGCGTGATATGGTTTCACAGCTGCAGAAATATTCTGATCAATAATACGGTTGCTCTATAAAATATCGATGAAAGGGTGATGCCAGTAAAAAAAATCACTGCAGTCATTCATTGGGCCTGCTTCTCATATCATGTTAAAAATATTAAAAATCGACTCCTCTTTCTTAAAAGAAGACGCTCAGGATTGGAAGAACCTCATTGCTTATCAGGATGCTGAGAAAGTTCTTCAAGCTCTAAAATGCACAAATGATTGTGCGAAAAGAGGGGTAGCTCTTACAACAACTTTCAACACTTCCATGACGATGAAAGAAGAATAGTGGAAAAAGGAGAAGCATAGTGTACGTTTAACGATGTTTAACATGTGATAATATCCTTGCACATTTTAAATTATACCTTAAATTATGATTAACATAAATAAGGAGACTACTATTATCTGTAGACCTAAATGCATTGAGTAATGTATACCAAATTATATTATTGCGAATAAGACCCACTAAGATTTTTTAAAAATCCCACTTCATTGTTGAATTCGCGGTAAAAATGCAAGAAAACAATCCCTTTGATATTGTTTTGTAAGTCGAAAATAAGGAAGGTATTAGGTTTTGAAAGCTTTAAGGCCTATAACCCTTGGCTGACACACTGGGGTCAAAAAGACCCCAGGCATGTTGAACCTTATTTAAATCCCTTCAATACTTTATAATAGTACTTATACGGTTATTAAAAAAGAAAAAGCAAGTTATTAATTTTGTCGTAAAAAGTGTCATTTTTTGCCATGCTTTACCTTTTACAATCTTTTTTTCATATTTTAAATAAATGTCGAACTAAATAACCCACAGCATTCTTTGAAGTAACTATCCAAGAGTGTGCAAAAAATTTAGCTACTTAAAATAATTAAGTGGCTCTTTGCGGGAAGCCTTTTTTGCTTGGGGTCAAGAAGACCCCAGTATGCCAGCTATGTTACGCTTCAGGAAGTGTGCCATCGAATGGATAAGGGAGTGCTAGGTATTGTTGGGTTTAGCTCAAAATATATCATTTTTTCTTCAAAAGGAACAAATATTTTTGAGAATTTTTTTCAGATGAGTCTTTTTCATATACCTATGCTTCAGATGTAGTTATTCGCATATAACTTGAAATAACGTTTTTGAAAATAGATCTGCTGATATGGATTTTAATTTTTACATAACAAATTCAATAACTTAAACTATCAGTAACTAGTATCCTCTGCAATAATCTTTTTGCATAGGTAAATATATCTCAGTCTTTTATTGTATCATAAGATCGAAACACAACAACATTTACACCATGTTAAAATCAGATAATTACTTTAGAGAATAAAAGAATATTTATCTTTCAGATAGTTAATCTTAACTGATTTGTACATAATCATACATCTTCATAAGAAACTAGATATGTTTTGAAACGCGTCGATGCTTTCTTATTAATAATAAGCTAACATCTCTGCTGGTAAAGGCCTCCAATTTTTTATTACCTAATAATCAGTCAAAAGGAAATACATCACAATTAAAAATTATTATGAGATCCAGTTTGGAAAGCAGAAAGACGAGTACGCTGCTTGCTAGTGCTGAGTGCTCACTGCTAACGGAGCTATAATTGGCGACATCACATGCTTTGTTATAAAATACCTAATTCCGTCAATTTTCAGTAAATCGATCTGAAAACTTACAGGAATCTTCCTTGAATATCAAGGAATAAATGTCTCATTGGAAGTTTTTTCAACTTTGAACATGGTTACCAATCCGGCCTCAATTCACAATGAAATATTATTAAACAATTAGCGATTTTCAGTTTTTTATTGTTTTACAGTTCAAACTGGACTATAATTCATGTGTAAACCAAGTTTCAAACAATTTCAACAATAATTGGCAAACTTGCGACTATTAATTATATTTAAAAAACTTATAGAATTTGGGCTTGAAAATTTTTCAGTTTTTAGTTTTTATTATTAAAAGTAAACGTCGAAAAAAAACTCAGAAGTTTGAACTATACTTTTATATGTTTGCGTGCACTAGGCGAGCTTTTTGATACGGGGCTTCAATTCTAAATTTTATGATTTTTTTCAGTTACTAATGTTGACTACGAACATGATCCGCAAAGATTTGAATAGTCAAAATCAGTACGATGCAGGCTTAGCGCTAAGCGGACTCTCTTGTTTTATAAGTCCTGACCTAGCGCGCGATTTAGTCAATGATATAATGACTCTACTAACATCTACCAAACCCTATCTTCGAAAGAAGGCTGTGTTAATGATGTACAAGGTTTTCCTACGATTTCCCGAGGCTCTAAGGCCTGCTTTTCCGAGACTGAAAGAAAGACTCGAAGATCCGGATAGCGGCGTTCAGTCAGCTGCTGTTAACGTAGTTTGTGAACTAGCTAGGAAAAACCCGAAAAATTACTTGAGTCTTGCTCCTGTGTTTTTTAAGCTCATGACCACCTCTACGAACAACTGGATGCTCATTAAAATCATCAAACTTGTGAGTAGATCACTTTTCACTTTCTGCTTGCACGCGTTCCAATTAGTACAATGCAAAAAATAAAAGATTCTATGAATTCATAAACATGAATAAATAATAATATATATCCATACTAAATATACAAGGTGGTCACTGCACCAAGAAATGAACATGCATTTAGTTTTTTTTAGTTTAAAAAAAGTTTGTCTTCTATTTGCAGCTCATTAAATTTAGGGCGGTAGCAATTCTGCACAAATAAACTCTACATAGCTAATTCTACACGTGGTGACAGTACACAAGTTTATTCGAGAAACTAAATATTTTAAACTCATCATAAGATCATCATAGTCATCACAGCATCACATTATATATTTCAGCACTACCTCCGTCAAAAACTATTATATTATGCAGTTTTCTAGGCACTAGTGCCGTATTTATGGGACCAGTAGTGCGTGAATTGGTTGAAAGTTCGGTTTTTCACAGTACAGAGATCAGACTGAAACTTTAGTCCGTCAACGTTTTAATTCTTATTCCATTCACTTCTACAAATTTGAACTATACCGACCAACTTCTATATCCTTTTGCTGGCTTTAAATACTTTTTGACAAAATCGGACTAAAATTGGTAGAAACATTCCCACTTGTCACTTGGGTTTGGCTGATGAAAGTATAAAGTTCTAGAATGTGAAAGTTCTTAAAATGAATTATTTCTAATGTTCTTAAAGTTTTCGAATGAAGTTTATACAATGTTTCTATTTTTATAAATAGATTCATTTGCAAATTTAATTTTTTTATTTGCTTTACATTTCGTTATGTTGTAACCATGAAACTGTTAATAATTTCTCAACTTGGAAACAAGAAAGACAAATTAAAATTCTGCCTGAAAGCTGTAAAACAGGAACAAAAATTTAAGGAGGGTAAATTCGATTTTTTCTTCTTGACTAAGCTGTGCTGATATTGACTTAAAAATACCATTTTTTTAACTTACTAGAGTGGGCTTCACCCCCGGAACGCCTTGCGGACCAACTTCCCCATAATGTTTCTCATATTTTTAACATTAAGCATTTTATTGGCTTTTATCCAATATCATTGAAAATATTGTATATGTATTTAAAAGGCTGCACGCACCTACCGCCTTACTATATTTTTTTCGAATATTGGATTGAATTGGACTAAAATACATTAATTAGGATATCTTTAGAGTGTCTCGATTTTTTAAACAGCGGTGGTGATATCTTTTTTAAGTATAATAAATCTACAACACCCAATTTTAGGCTTATCATTTGGATGTTTATATTAATGTTTGTTTAGATATTCATATGCCTTTTAGAGTGATTTTTGTTTGAAAATTTTTCAAAATTAAAATTAGTCATTTTCAATGATGAATATAAATTTTACAACTAATATGCATTAGCAACTCACATTCTTTAAAATTGTTTACAATTATCTTAATATAACTATGTGCACAATATAAAAAAATAAATCACTTTTTCTCAAACACTTTCAAATAAAGCATAGTTCATCATTTTGAAGATATTGAAAGGAAAAGACTTCTAAAAATCTCTTCAAAAGGCCAGGGCCGTAGTGGCGTAAAGCACCCATAACACGTATACGTAAAATATTAAATTTGATCAGGAATTCGAATCCATTTTCTAATTAAGCTTTTCACAATTAAATATGGCTACGTGATGTTTCTGGAAAGTTCTTTTGTTGTCTCTCCTGAACAGTTTTGTTTTTTACTGATTACTTGAAGAAAATTGTTATGTTGATATTAGAGGGGATTAAATGATTTCTTAATTGTTTTCATTTAACATTGCCAATGGTCTTGAGTGAACAGTTAAGTAATTTCTGTAATATTTCACGTGCTCAGTTCTCAACGATGACGCTGATCGAGCCGAAACTGGGTCGTCGATTGACTCAACCACTTATTGACCTCATATCAAGGTTTTACAAAATGCAGATTCCGAGTTTCTTAACGCAGTAGTTTACAGCATATTATTTTGCTAGTCACCAGAGTTGAACAAAAGTTCATATATTGTGAAGTCAATAATCGTATTAGTAAATCTATTTTTAATTTACTTGTTGCAGTGTTGATTACATTATCATGTTCGAGAAGTGGCGTATTTTGCTGTGTAAAATAAACTGTCCTAGATTTCCTTAAATTACTTTTTATAGAAGTATTGGTGGTATTGGTTCATTAAATATTATATTTGAACAATGTCCAGCTCTGTTGAAATGCTAGTCCTAGTATCATACCGCAAGCTGATTAACAAAAATCAACATTGAGTCTAGCAGAATACATATTCTGATAATCCGCGATGCACACGTAACGCACTACAATTGAGATTTGCCTTGCGGATCCATAGTTTCATGGAGTATCTAAAGTAACGTTAATTTTTGGCACTGCTTTTGATAGTCTTAAAAGCGTGCACTCACTTTGTTACATTTCAATTAAAGTGTAGAAACTTCGATATTATTTAGGCATTTGCTACGAACCTGTTTCAATTTATTTTAGGAGTTGTCTGAATTCCCAAAAATGATGCCTTTCGTTATTAAGGGGTTATATCTAGTTATTTTAAAGGATTTTAAAGATTTTTTTAGCAATGTTAATCAAAATTTATTAAAGTGGACTACATATGATCTACTATATATTTGTGGTTACTTTTTTATTAAGAAATTTTGAAAACTGGGGAAACATCTCCGCTGCTGCAAAACACGTTTTCTTATTTTTATTTGCGGTGAGCATGATAACTCGGGAACGGATTATCTGAAATTAAAAAACCAAAAAGATTTCATTATTAGATTCCTACACGCAGTTCGTGAACGAAGGGATTTTTATTTCGACCAAAATTTCTATTTTTTTGGACCAAAACCCCGATTTTTTGGAACCTCAAAAGTAGAAAAATGTTGAAAAATCATCGCTATTCTTTTTTAATCAAAATTTTTGAAAACCCTTCGTCTACTAATCATTTTAATTAAATTTTATTAACATTGCTAAAAAAATCTTAAAATCCTTAAAAATAATTAAATACACCCCCTTAATGAAAGCTAATTTAGTTCATAGTTATTTTACAAAATTAAGTACAGGGTGGCCACTAGACCGGGAAATAATTGGAAAATTTTCAAATTTTTAGTAGACAAATTTATCCAATCACATTAAATGTCACTTGGTGTCACATGAAAATGTGTGAGTTCAAACGATTAATGTCAGACATCCATTAACATTACTGCGGTTACAATTTGAAATTGTAAAGTATTAATTATTTCAAAATTTTAATTGTTTATTGGTTTTTGAGGATATGAATTAGAAAATTTTAATTGTTAACTCTTAATTTTCAATTGCTTAATTCAAAAGTTAAAAAATTGAAAAAAGCATGTGCAATTTGAAATTATTTCACACCTGCCAGTGAGTGGAATTAAGAAAATAATAATTCTAGTCATTTTTTGAAGAATAGATTCATCCAATAAACTTTTATTAAATTCCGTGTCAAATGAGCTCTATTTAAAATATTTGTGAAAAATAGAGACTGAGTTAGTGAGTGAGAATGACCGGTCTAATTTCTGATTTTGGCCTATTTTTGAAATTCAACTTAAACTTCTGGCAAAATCTAGAAAAATTTTAGTAAAAATTTGAAGTCATGAAAAATGAAATTCGAAATCTCCTCTTTAAAATAAGTCCAAGAAACTGCAAAAATGTTCACTGGTTCTCGAATTATCATGAAAAGTGTAGAGGCGAGCGTATGTCAAAAATGGCTCGGTAGAGCGGTGTTCGATATTTTGTCCTTTGTCAAAGTACGGAGAATAGAGAAAAAATACTGCAGTCGCCGCAAGAAGCGAGAGCATATTTCTAATCCTTAGATTTTTAGGTGTACGCATACTCCTGGACGGCATTGTATTTGTATATGAAACTATATGCTCCAAAATAGGACTGGGCAGGATTGGGGAAATTTTCTCAAATCACAGATAATGATATCCCCACTATCGATGCTCTTGTCTTGCGTACGATGTGGAGGATCTCGTGAGAAACGCACGGGCATCGGTAGTGGCGGTTCCAACATCTGTTTTTTGAGAAAATTTTCCCAAACCAGCCCAGTCCTGCTTTAAAATCACAATTAATACCGATATAATGTAGAAAAGCTATTTTTCGAATTTGTATTTAAAAAAGAAAAATGTATAAGGAAAACCACTCTACAGTAGAGAGCCAAAATTGCCACAGCGTTTAACTGTGTCAACTTGCAACAAGAAAAGAAAGATTTTCGTATTTAAATGATGCTTGTATATTCAATAAACTATTCCTATAGTAAAAATTTTCATGAAATTAATTACTGAGTTGTATTGTACATTTAATTTATTGGATGCCGCCGAAGGTACGAATTTGACAAAACAGTCCAACAATAGATAATCGCTTCTGGCATTACACCTGGGCATGATAGAATACTTAAGTATAGATAATTAACATTTATCATAATTAGGAGAGAGTGGCCATTATCAGGGGGTCGGTTAAATTCCGAAGTCGTAATTATACGGAAATTTGACGAAATTCATAGACTTCCATAAAAGATTATATACTTAAAATCATGATACAAATGTTATAAGCAGGATTTTGTACATATAGTTGATTATATAAATTTATCGTTTTTCTGACACAATAAATTGTTCGAATTTTTCATTTCACGTGGCATCAGTGGATGGCGCCACTTAAAACACTGTTTAATTGTTTCAGAAACACATTTTCTTTTGTATAATTTTAACAAAGTTATTTTTCACGAAATTTTATGAAAATTTTTTTATAAGGAACGGTTTAGGTGATAATAATAAAAAAATGAATTTAAATACCCATCTCTATCGAAAGTACTACTGTTGTCCCCCCCCCCCTCCCCCTGACAGCAACCCGTGGCAACCCCTTGCGAAAGTTCCTATTTTTGGTGCATTTATATCCCATCGAGATTAAAAACGAAATCAATGCCAAAATAAAGTTTTAGTCTTCCCCTAACTAATTGACTAGGGTTGTCCCCTTTTACTCTTACAGGAATATCGGGCAACCCACTTCAAAAATCGGAAAAGGGCCTCCGGCGGTAAGCATGTGACATTTCCCCCCGCACGTATCAGGCCCAAATTAATGTCGTAGGCAGATGAAAATAATAATAATATAATGTAAATATAATATACTATAAATTTAATATATAATTTAAAAAAAACACAGGTTAAACAACAACCGCAGGGTCCCACTGGAAGCAACTGCCATCTATAAAAATGACACTGGTTACGAGCCAGTCATAGTTTCGCACCTCCGAGAGCACCGATCACAAGCATAATTATTGTAACCGAATATTTTGGGTATTGTCGCTGTATTGGCGGCGATGTTGTAGTCAGCCGGAGCCGAGAATTCGATCACGAATATAGTTCGTTTCTCAAAGTCATTGAGAACCATTTCAGGCCTCGAGTGTGCAATGGTGACTGCTGTCCGAAAATCGCAGTTCCAAAAAATTTGGCTCTTCTCGTTTTGGACCATTGACTCTATCTCTCCCGAAGCGTTCGGCAGGGCAGGGTCGCAGCCAACACCGTGAAAGAAAGAAGGATGGTAGTATAGCATTCTCAGGGCCGCATTATGTCTATAGAGATACGTCGTTCCCACGTGAAAGGGACACCAGGATAGTATGTGATCTAGGTACTCAGCGTATGCATAACACGCTCTGGACCTATCGCTGGGAACTTGTTGACGTAAAATGCGGTCACGATATACTAAGGTGGAAATGACACCGTCCTGGCATGCGAAAATGAAACCCTCTGTACCTGAATTAAGTCCTGATGATCTGAGCAAAGTAAAAGTTTCGCCAGGAAGGCCAGTTATACGTCCTCGCTTCAGATTAATCTTGGCACACTTATCCAATCTAAAGTCCACATCAATCTCTCCTGTGTACCCCTCGACGATATTTAAAGCACGTTGAAGTTGGCTTGCACTAGAAGCATAGATCTTCAGGTCATCCATATAAAATAGGTGAGTGACCTTTTTCTCGCGATGATTTTTGTCGGTGCAGACGTACCCAGGAGATATGTGTAGTGCGAAAGATACTGCGAAAGATAATCAATCCAGGCCAGCGATAGGGCGCGCTGATGGGTTGCTGCGTCTTTGCGGATGCACCTGTCAATTAGCAGTTTCTCTCGGCAGCCTGCTACACCTTTCTTTAGAGCCACATTGTTCATACATCTCTCTCCACACAGGCTCGATTTTTGGAACAATCCTGTCGTTTAGGATAGCTGTAAAGATCTTATAAAGCGTGTTCAAAGAGGTTATTGGCCTGTAATTCTCTGGAGTGGACAAGTCGCCTTTCTTTGGTAGGAGCATAGTGCGTCCTATCACCAGCCACTACGGAGTGGGCGTCTCCGTCTTCAAATATACGGCAAAGATGTGGGCTAGATGTTGGTGTGTAGAAGTAAACATCTTTCACCAGAAGCTCTTGATACCATCTGGTCCTGCAGCGGAAAAGTTTTTCGTGTCCCTAAGTGCTTTTTCCACATCTTCGGCAGTGATTGATGAACATTCCTCCTCAAATGTTATGAGGTTTTCGCCAAACTCTTTGAAGCCGATGATATTATTAGTATCTTCTTCCAATTCCGTTGTCAACGAGAAACTGTTGATTTTGCGTGACCCATCACTCCCTCTTCTGTATTCTCCTCCTTGCATCAGATAACACCAGTATTTTGTCAACAGTGTGCTGCCTGATTGTCAGCAGCTCTGACTTGTTCAGTGTGTGATGGTAGTAGATCCTCAAGTCGTAAGCGAACTTTTGGACTAGTACGATCAAGTAAAACGTGGAGCGCAGTTGGCGCTGGGAGTCTTTCCAGCATATCTTTATAAGCCAAGAATAGGCAAGATTAGTGAAAAATTAATTTCAATAATACTTTTCGCTATTTCAATGGGTTTTATGTGTGACAAATTAAAGTGTGAAAATGTTAAAATGTTATTAATATAAAAGCTTGCACTGAAATAACTAAATGGGTGGAATTCGATGTATTTGCCCTGGATATAAATCAGGTTATGACAGCTGCTCCGAAAAATTTCATTTCATTTATGTGCCAGAAGGTAAAGAAAGTGTAAAAGCCTGGTAAAAAGACATCTCAAGGGAAAATTTTGTTGTAAAAACTAAACGTGGCGTATGCGAGAGATAATAATATTATTGTTGTTTATATAATAATTCGCAATTAATGTCTCCATATTTTTGTTTGAACTATTTGTGAGATATAAAATATAAGTGGTACCGTGCGACAGTGCCGGTCACACCGATTTAAATATATTTTTTTCTTGATAAAGTATAAAAATAAATTACATATTATAATTATCAAAGGAATAATAAAAATAATAGTTATATTTAAACAAATAAATTAAGATGGTATCGTTTATATATTTTATCCTAAACTGAAAAGATATCTTTATTTCAAAAAAATGTTCGTAAGAAATATACAGAATTAAATAAAAACTATGTGTTACAATAGAAAATATGCAAAATTTTATCTTAAACTGATACGATATCTTTATTTTAAAAATTGTCTTGTCAAAATATGAAACATTATATAAAAAGTAGACCTTCTTAATTTATTTCCTAAAATTTAACTATTATTTTCATTAAATAATTCGTTTATTCAAATTAATCATTTATTATTGTATTAGGGTTACTCTTGTTAGTAAATCACTTATTTATACCAACATATGACGTTCTTCTTATTTTAATTTCCTTTCCCATTAATTAAATTCTTTACCCCAATATAAAATTATAACATCGGTTATTTAATTTCAATTTTTAATTAAATTTTTAATTTTTGTAACAGTAATTTTTTTTATGACATTATTTCGCAATATTATTATTAAAAACTATGTAATCAATTTTGCACTATTTTTTGTAACTATATGCAATAAAAAAAATGTATTGTTTGTTTCTGCATGCTTTTTTTCAAACTGATAGTCTGGAAAAATACTTTATATAATTTTCTTAGAAAAATTTGGAATTCAATAATAAAATTTGGTATAATTATAAGTTTAATTTTGTTTTTTGAATTGAAAAATAATTTAAATTCATTTTCTTCAAGTTACGATTGAAACCTATCATATTTCCCGCAGCTAGAAAAAAATATATGAAACTTTAATTATGCTATCCATAAAACCGATTGTCATTACGAATAATATCAAATAAATTAATTCCTAACTAATTTTGCCTATGCTTGTCATGTGAAAACATGTTGTAAAGACTCCCAGCGCCCTCTGCGATCCACGCTTCACTTGATCGTACTATTCAACTAATGCTAACGTATAGTCGTTGCCGGGGGTTGGGTTTAGCCTTCAATTTTAATGAGCCAAAGCTCTCGCCGTATCATAAACTGAACAATTAATGATCCAGAGTTCGGGCTCTTCCGAGATATCCTCACGAACGGAGGCATCCATTTAAGCCAGACCTTGAGGCTTAGGAGGAACTGAAATCGCGATCATCTCTCAGGAGGTGCCTGCTCTTCGTGGTTCGTCTTAATGTAGCTTCCTCCTCTTCGTCTGCGGCTTGTTTATACAGTGGTTGAGGAGGCGCTCTGCGTACATATCCAGTTTTCGAGAGGTAGACACCTTTATTTCGCAAAGACTGGTGCGAAACGTGTTAAAGCTCTGGGTGTTTCTGGCACTACAGTGTGTGTAAACGCGCTATATAGCCTCTCTCAACAGTGATAATGCTGGCATCGTAGCAGTTCATCAAGTCATCTTTGACTCGATTCGTCCACGTAATGCGAGGGTTTTGTTGGTTCGTCGTCGTGTTTCCATCTCAATTATTTTCAGCTTCCCGAACTCTAGGGTGATCGGCACTGTTTGTCTACCCATTGTCGGGTGTTCTGCGCTTTCGATCGTTTTGAACCACATCTACAACTTTTTGTATGTTTGGTGGTGTGATTGTTGTTTCCACGAGCAGCAGGGTTCGTCCATCTTTGTAGAACCCCGCATGCAAGGATAAGGTTGCATACTCGGAGAGGTCGTCCGGTATCTCAGAGTCACCGTTCAATACATCTCACTTGGTGCCGTTCAGCTTTCGGGACGGTTGTTATGCCTCCGCGTGGGGGTTTTTCCTTCAGGACTTCCCTGGACAACTTTCTGCAACCTGAGAACGCGTCCGGTGGCTTTGTCATAGGCACTTCGGTTCGATTCTAAGGGAACTCGAAATATATAATAATAATAATAATAATAATAATAATAATAGCCATGTTGGCGAGAACATAGATTTAAGTGGTTGGACCAACTCCGGAGGGACATTATTACCTGTTGGCAAAGAAGTTCACCGGCGCGAAGAGGATTCATGCAGAGGTTAAATGAACGTTGGGTCAATATGCACCCGGAATATGATACTGAAACGCCTCAGTATTTAGGAGATCAGGTATCCTTCTTGCGCAAAAACGGACATGAAACTCTTTATCGGCAAGAAGAAGAGCATCATCCTCCAGCGAACATACCACCCGTTCCACCAAGACCACCCTCGCAGATAGTCGATAATGTCAGATTGGTAGCTCTAAAAAAGTATCCAGAGGTAAAATTTTCATCTCCAACTGTCCCGTCTGCCACGTGAGGTCATCCGCGGCTAGAGACCTGACTCCAAGGAACAGTGTTGAACGATGCTTTCTCGCGTGAATTTCCCGCTCTTGCTTACCTCCTAGGACAGAAGGAGCAGAAGTGGATGACGTACACGTTCCCTTTGCGTCAGAATTGGTTGCTTTAAGGAACCATGATCATAGCTTGCGGAGCCTAAAACTTCTCTCATATTATTCATAATAATTCGCCATGATCCACTATAAATTTTCAAGTCTCAGAGAAACAACATAATATTGATAACATCCATATTCATACTTTAGGGGTAAAACATATCTTTGGGAGTTTATGTGATAGTGATTAAAAATCAAAGTTGGATAATGATGTTTTTGTTTCAAGATAACTTCCTTTTCTCTGAGTAACATCTAAGAAATTAGATCAAACATATAAAAGAATGAACGTGAAAGATAACATAAATTGTGAGATCACTTTTAATGAAGTTTATAGCCAACTTTTCCTTTCTCGAACTGACTCTTATCAAATGCAAATATCCCAGAAGGACAGCTTGACACGTCTAATGTAAGAGATAACGAGATTATATAAACTAGTCAAGTAGTAGAACATTTCATAGTTACCTTGTTAATAAATTTATTTATTAACACATTATTCATTTTGTGCTCTGCGTAGAAAAGATGAGGAATGTATTTACTGTAGTCCTAACCTTGGCTGTGTTCCTCAATTATATTGGTGAATATAATAATATAGTATATGTATATCTCAGGTTAATTTCTTTTGAGAGTCACGCAAATCAGAATTTTCGCACTTGATGTTCATGAAGCAATTACACACATATCTAACTGTTATGGGTCCTTTCTACGCACTTGGACATATGTTACCCTACCAACTGTGCAGGTTAACATTTATTTAATAGAATTCACGCAGTACTTATAGCTCATCCTTAATTAATATCAAGCGAGTTTAGTGGATAACGAATAAGTCCCTTAAAACCCATAGAAAATAAACTATCAGTGGTTTTGGAAAAAATGCATACCTCTATACCTATTTTAAAATCATTAAATGCTAGAGATATTTTCATAAATATGGATCATTGCAGAATAGATAGTCTGATCGGTATTGCGATCAACTTTGCAAAAATTATATAATGAGGTATATTGTCTCGAAATATCAAATTTTTGGACTTTTAACTCTAAATTTTTTACTCACTATTATTTTTCCTTCAAAATCATCATGCAAAGTTAACCACATACAGGAAAAAATGTACAAAATGAGACAGAAATCAAGAGCATTCCGATCGGCCGGAATGAATGATCGACTTTTGAGATCATAATGATCTGATTCGGGTTCATGTATCAAGTCACACCAAGATGGCCGACGTTCTTCGAGTACTTAATTTCATATGCGCTTTTTTATGGTTTATGATCGTACAGTCTACTCGAAAAGTTGAAAAAATTAATATCACATCATTTACAACTCATAGTATATGAACATACGATTCTGTACTTGAAAAAAATACATCCCCCTATTTCCTCTTGCAGAATTAAGTTCACAGTCCAAAAGTTTGCCTGGTGGTGACCTCGATGGTGATCATCGTTCTGGACCTCCTTCTTCTTCTGATAGAAATTCTTCTGAAAGGACTGTTCCTCCTGCCAGATCTGATTCTTCTGCCGTGTCTCCTCTTCGTGCCAGGTCTAGGTCACCTCCTCGTGCCAGTACCAGGTGTCCTCCTCTCAAGCAAACTTTTTCTCGCGTATTTGGATTTGCATTTGAAGAACTTGGATTTATTCGACTTAGATCCCAGAGGAATCAGAACCGGATATTCGAACTTGGATTATACACTTTTCCTCCCAATAAACCGCTCCACTTGAAAACACAAAATAGTGTTCTTAAGCCCATGCCAATCGAAGAACAAATTGTGTTATCAACGTCCACTGGTGACGTCTGTGCAATATTGGACAAAAACTTAAACTATCAAACGTTTTTCCGTGGAATATTCAAACCTACTTTTTTGGGGCCAAAACGGGTAAAAATAAACATAAACAGTGGCGAGGTTCAAGAATTGTCCCTAGAAGAAATCGGAGAGTGCCAAATAGGCAGCAAAGTCCCGATCAAAAGAAGTTTTACAATTTTCGACGCAAGGCGTGTTAGAGAACCAACATTCTTTCCAAATAAATAAAAATTAAAATATTTGCAGGTCTGTCAAATCTCGCGCTTTGTGCTCGGTTTGTATCCATATACCTTTTATAACTGGGGGTCAAAAGATTGACAACTCTAATTTTGTTGATTTTAATTGCTTTTTCAGGGTGGCCACTGGATCATGAAAACCGGGCAATGACCTGAAATTTAGTAAAATGACCGTTAATTTCTTTTTCACCTGAAATTTTTCAAATTTTTCTAAGAAAAATCTATTCAATTCTCATACTAAAATAAGTTCGAGTTTAACTTCTTTATGTTCAGTTCACATGCTAGATTTTTCAATTATGGAATTATTCAGTTTACAAAGCGTAATTCTGATACCTTTTACTTTGCAAATTTTCCATTTTAAAAGTACATTTTCAATCAAAAGTATTTGAAAATACTTTTTGCAATTTTTTTTGCAATTGAATATTCTCTGACTGTCGCTTAGTACTAATTTTTGAAAACGGTTATATTTCAATAAATCATTAGGTACTTGGAACCGGGTCTGCTTATTCATATATCGTGAAATAAATTAAAAATATAAGTGTTTATTATTATGTTATTTGAGTTATCCTAATAAATATATACGAAAAGATTTTTCGATAATTATTAATGAATTTCCCTTTTAACCTTTTTATACTATCTACGTATCATCAAATGAAAAAAAAAGCTATTTAAGAAACTGAAAATATAATTTTTGAAACTAAAAAAGTTAGAAAAATAAATAACAAGAAAATTTGAAAAATCCTCCGGTTTTCGTGTGACTCACAATTGTGAAAATGAAAACTTTTTTTAAGTCTCTGAAATAAAAACTGAAAATTTTGGCGCAGAATGTCAATTTTTTAAATTTTTCATGTTATTTCATGTATATTTTAATGTTAAAGAATTATTAATTGTTCAATTGTGATTTATACATCAAGAACTGAGTTTGTTTTGAAACCTTTTTAAATATTCTCTCAAAAATGTTTTTTAAAAATAAAAAATTATTATAAATTTTGCAGGTATCATAAGAAAATTGCTATATTATGTCCAAACCTTTTAAAACACTCAAAGCGCTTCAAAAATTTAATAAATCTACATTTTGCTTTAACTTTTTGGAATAAGTTTAAATTTCCAATTATTATTGAACTTTTTACAAAGCTTCTGAATATTTACGAAAATGATTCCAAATTTTCCTAAACGTATTTGAAAATCCATCAAAGGTAAAAAAATTGCCTTCAAATCTTGGACATTCGTTTTTGACAATTTTGGAAATCCTTTGGAATCTTTTAAAATACTCTCTTGAAAATAATTATACTGGATAAAAAATTATTTTCAATTTTCTTAGAAATATTAATAATTTTTTTCATTCTTTTGAAGCCTTTTAAAATGCTCAAAAACCTTCCAAATTTTTTGTTCGAAATCTTCAAAAATCTACATTTTTTAAAATCCTTTCATGTTTTCAGTTATTCTTTAATCATGTCAAAACTTTTGAATATTTCTTAATCTTACTAGATTTTCTCCAAATTAATAACTGTTTCATTTTTATTTATTCATCAAAATTTTTTTTTAACTATTTAAAATATTCTCTTAACATTATTTTTTTCAAAATAAAGCATCATTTGAAATTTATCCAGGAATTTCCGGCAACTGTTTTTATTATCTTAAAGCCTTTCAAAATCCTTGAATAGCATCAAAAATTTATTTTGTTATCTTCCAAAATTTACATTTTGTTTTAATTTTCTTGAAATATTTTTAGGTTCACAATTTTTTTTTAACCTACAGAAATGATTTTTCAATCAAAAAATTAATTTTCTACTAAAAGACGAATTTTATACAAAATTTGTTTTTAATCAAAAGGATGGATTTGTTTACTAGAAAGATTAACATTCTACCAAAAAAACGAATTTTCAACAAACTGCATCAATTTTCTACAATGATGTAAAAGTTTAAAAAAAGGCGAATTATCTATAAAAAAATTGGATTTTCAACCCGAAAATATAATTTTACAACAAAAATGTTATTTTTCTAAAAAATATTAAAACTTTCAACTTATAAAGTATAAATGTCCAACCAGAAATAGAATAGGTAAATTTTCAAATGAAAAAATTTATTTTTAAAAAAAAAAAAACAAATTATTAACAAAAAATTAAATTTTCAACAAAAATATCAATTTTTTATAGAGATGAATAACGTTCTACCAAAAAAAGAGGAATTTTATACAAAATACATCAATTTTTAAATTTTTTTTTTGAATGTTGAAGAGAAAAAGGCGGATTATCTACAAAACAATTGAATTTTTCTCAAAAAGAGAATTTTTGAAACCCAAAAGTAGCATTTTATACAAAAAAAGTTAATTTCAAACCAGTTCTATTTACCAAACAAAAAAACGAGTTTTTAACCAATTTGTTAAATTCTCCACCAAAAAGATGAATTTTCTAAAAAAAAGTTCAATTTTCAACCAAACGGATGGATTCTTTCACCAGTAAGATTAACGTTATACAGAAAAGACCAATTTTCAAT